>APFE031323923.1:0-47333 GCA_000404065.3 Pinus taeda | reverse complement strand
TTGAGTGTGCCAATGAGTTTGCTCACGTATTTTCCCACATTGTAGCTTGTGCTCACGTGATTTAGCCAAGGAAAGACGTGGTTGCCTTGGAATTATCATCAGTTCTTCTTGCAGGATTGAGCAAAGGAGGCAGGCAAGCAGCGGAGGAGATTTGAGCCAGTGATTGATTTAGATCTGAGTTGTATTGTGTGTAACAGAGGTGGAGATTCTTGTGAGAAGTATTATGCTGTGTAATGTTACATGACTCAATCATTAATATACAGATAGTTGGGGTTTTTAGCGAGATGCTTTCCCCGGGATACATACTTTGTTAATGTGTGAATGCTCTTGATGTTTTATTGTTTTGATGCTGCTATATTGATGATAAACGTAGAGGAGCTTATGTATTGTGTATGTTTTCCACAATAGTACATGATCAGGATAATCTCTGTTGAATATGTGTTAAATTATTCAAAATTTCTACACTCGGGTTGAAGTGCCTTCACAGTCCAGGGGGTTTCAACCTCATGGAAAGATAGATAATCATAGACCAGTGTCTTAGACATATTAACAATGGTTGAATCAACATCATGGTCAGATGAGGAAGTGAATAGTTCACAGCAACCAAGATCAGAAAATTTAGGTTGTTTGTCGACATCCTTATGATTTGATGAATCGAGAAGAGGGGTAGATGAGAAAAATATATTCACCCTCTACATTTTCAAGAAATATAAATGGATTTTTTGAGGAAGATGTGTCCTCTCTGCATTGTACTAATAGGCTGACATTCGAGGTGTCCTGTGAATGATCAGAAGTAGAAGCATCTGGAAATGAGTTTTCATAGGAGAAATCAACAGTGGAAGAATCATAAGGGATGTCAGGATGAAGCAGATAAGGCACATCTAGAAGAGAGTCATCCTTCACCGTGGACTCTTCTTTAGATTCCTACACACACTCATCATGAATGATGGCACAAGTTGGCTGCATAACAACAACTTTTTCGACAACTTGATCGTCATACATAACATGTGATGAGTCTGGAATGGGAGAACAAAAGACAGTACAATCCAGAGGATCAACAGAATGCGAGGACCGAGGTCGAGGGAAAGATTCCACATCAACAGATAGATCATCGTAGACCAGTGTCTTAGACATATTAACAATGGTTGAATCAACATCGTGATCGGATGAGGAAGTGAATAGTTCACAACAACCAAGATTAGAAAATTCAGGTTGTTTGTTGACATCATCATGATTTGATGAATCAAGAACATGGGTAGATGAGAAAAAAATGTGTTCCCCCTCTATGTTTTAAAGAAATATAAATGATAGCTTGAATGCTTTTTTGAGGAAGATGTGTCCTTTCTGCATTGTACTAATAGGCTGACATTCTAGGTGTCTTGTGAATGATCAGAAGTAGAAGCATCCAGAAATGAGTTTTCACAGGAGAAATTAGCAGTGGAAGAATCACAAGGGATATTAGGATGAAGCGGATGAGGCGCATCTAAAAGAGAGTCATCCTTCACCATGGACTCTTCTTTAGATTCCTGCACACACTCATCATGAATGATGGCACAGGTTGGCTGCATAACAACAACTTCATCGACAACTTGATCCTCATACACAACAGGTGAGGAGTCCGGAATGGGAGAGCAAAAGATAGTACAATCCAGAGGATCAACAGAACTCAAGGACAGAGGTCGAGGGAAAGAATCCATATTGACAAATAGATCATCTTAGACCAGTGTCTTAGATATATTAACAACGATTGATTCAACATCATGACCGTATGAGGAAGTGAATAGTTCATAACAACCAAGATTAGAAAATTCAGGTTGTTTGTCGAAATCCTCATGATTTGATGAATCGGGAAGAGGGGTAGATGAGAAGAAAATATGTTCACCCTTTATGTTTTCAAGAAATATAAATGATAGATTGAATGGATTTTTTGAGGAAGACGTGTCCTCTCTGCATTGTACTAATAGGCTGACATTTGAGATGTCCTGTGAATGATCAGAAGTAGAAGCATTTGGAAATGATTTTTCACAGGAGAAATCAGTAGTGGAAGAATCACAAGGGATGTCAGGATGAAGTGGATGAGGCGTGTCTAGAAGAGAGTCATCCTTCACCATGGAATATTCTTTAGACTCTTGCACACACTCATCATGAATCATGGCAGAGGTTGGCTGCATAAAAACAACTTTGTCGACAACTTGATCCCCGTACACAACATGTGAGGAGTCCAAAATGGGAGAACACAAGATAGTACAATCCAAAGGATCAACATAACGCGAGGATGAAGGTCGAGGGAAAGAGTCCACATCACAACCAACAAGCCTGCAAGCAAAATATGTGCAAATCTCAAGAGCAGGTGGGGTGGGAGAGTGTGACAGTTCAACAAAGGCATGTGCATGATATCCCATATCACTCCACAATGGTGGAGCTGTTTGATGAGGTGAAGGTGGACAGTCACTTGTGATAGCGACTATGCCTACCTATGATTGCACAGCTCCACCACTAAATTGTGTTGAGTGGGGTTCAGATATGTGAAGAAGATACTCAAATCTTCCATAAAGAAATTCCCGATCAATTCCATCTTCAGGAAATCAGTATGCAATATTACAAAAGCATGTGTAAAACTGATCAATGGATTCATAGGGTTCTTTTTGTAATTTTAGAATTTCTTGATCAAGCGCTTCATGGTCAAAGTGATTGAAAGCACAATCTATCTCTCTGACTAGATGAAGAAGAGAATAAATAGATTTTTTGGGCAGTGTGGCGCACCAGTGCATAAGGTGCCCTTGAAGTGTGTAGATGAACATCGCACAACTCATGTATTCCTCAAAGAGTCCATGTCTTTCGCATGAGCATATAATGTTGACTACGAGCCTAACCAAGGCTGCGTAGCCTCCACCATCATATGTTTTATGAGACAAGTTATCCAAAAGATTTTCTAAGATAATGAAGTCATTTCCATAGGACATGCACTCTGGAAGAGCAACTCGATAGGTAGTCATGATAGATGTGTAGAGATTCAAAATAGATGTGAGGACTCATCTCATCATATGGCCCTCCTTATAGCGCCAAAATGTTGATGGTGTTGGACTCACAAACATGTAAGGGGATCTCCCCGGTAAGAAGTCTCAATTAGACCTTAGACCATTTGGTGTAGGAGTCCCAATAGTGGGTCATAAAGAAATGCCTTGATCGCAATGCCACACAGAGGCAAGTAAGATAACTCTATTAGTAGCAAGGGTGTGACTGCTACAGTGAGTCAAGGAAGGTGTACGAGAGGTTCTATCACAGGTGGGTTGAGATGAGGGTGAAGGTGAGTTCCAATTTGAAAGGGATTAGTCCCAACTCAGCTAGGAACACACAACACACAGGACATACAGAGCTTCTGGCAGAGCAGTCCACTCGGATGCGGTAGTCACAACATACAAGGTAATATAACACGTACAACACTCATGGTTCAATCCGGACGAGTGCAACGTTTGTTACAACAAGGTTCATGTGAAAGGTCTGTCTTATGCCTAACAGAGCAGTCAACACGGATGGGACAACATTAGCAACATATACAACACATTTTCATAAATAGATTATGCATTACAACAACTGAATCAGTTAAGATGTAGAACACAAGTTAATGCAACATGCATTACAAGTGTTAAAGGTCAGTCTTACAATAGATACAATACATGTGTGAAAATGTGTTGGTTCTTATTATATAAAGAAGTGTAAGTTCCAATCATACAATACATCCATGTAAACCCACTAGCCCCAACAATGGAACATTACAACCACATTTTCCTGCTCTTCCAAAGAGATGAACTAGCTTTGTGCAGTGGAGAAGCCAAGGCATGTTACAATACTATCCAAGCTCTTTCCAAGATAGTCTTATCAGAAGCTTGATTGACCAAAATCATATACAATGAGTTATGAGGGATTATTTATAGCAAAGGATGGGGTGACCCTTGACATTCCCCTTTGTGATAATTCAACTACCCTCACGACTCTTCACCTACTCTACGACTGTTACGTACAACTATTGACACTTGACTTACACTTGACATGACTCAACATTACAATGCACATGTACTCATGTGAGACAACATGGCTTGAGAAAGTCATGCAAGACATCACTGACACTCTGTCCGCTGTGATGAGACCAACTATTTGACATGCTTGTGATGGTGAAGGTGGTGAGATTATTCCAAGCTTGGTCATCCATGATGGTGTGCATGCACCTCATGGTGACATCTTACTGAATCGAACTCTGCCTCCATTGCAATAGTGCATTTGTACGGCCCCTTCATCCAACTCGTCTACTAACATGCGCATGCATAGCATCCATGCTAATCTTCAACTGTGTGCTGGTGGTCATACACATCAACCTATTGAAGTACATGTTCAGCTCCAGTTGGACTTGCTTCTTGTCTTAGCCTTGGTGAGTGTGTTGAATGGGTTGGATTGCATGCGTACGCATAATGACATGCATGTTGTTGAATCCCTTGCATACGATCAACAATACTGCTCACCATGTCTGCTCTATGTTAGCTCACAAGATGGATCATTAACTTGTATGGGTGCAGTTTCATCCGTGAGTGCACATTGCACCCACTGTTGTTCCTGGTCATACTGCAACTCATTCGTCTATTTGTGCAGCTTCATGTTCTTACTTGAGTTGCTACTTCAACACATGCAACTCCTTATTTGTTCCATCCTCTTTCTTCACACAACCTTCATGTCAGATCGTCACCTCATAGCCTGAGTCTCTAAAGTTTCTTTCATTATCAGTGAATCTACTTGATCTTACAACTTTGTCCTACCTCTGTGTTGTCAACAACCTTCCTCCTACATTCGTTGTGTTTGATGCATTCGTTGTGTTTGCTATATTCAGTATGATGCCTTCAGCTGTTGTTCACGATGCTACTCGTTGTGATGTTGCTACTGTCATATCTTGATGTCCTTGTCTACGAACAACTTGATGTCTTTGTGAGTAGGAAATCTCATAGACACTTAATTGACTACATCTCGAGGTATGCCCTAAATGGTTTCTTTGACTTTGTTGTACTGGAAACCATTGTACCTACACTACTGAGAGGTAGAAAAGCACCTGTAATACTTGGGGACATGGAAACACTCATGGCGAGAAATTTGTCAATCGAAAACCAAATGAACTTGAGAACTGACTTGCAACATACCTATGTGACTAATCATGAAGTTTGAGTAGTTTCAGTCAGGAGGTCAGGAGATTGACTGCCAGGACTATACAAGGCATATTCTGGGCTGTTGGGAGACTGACTAATAGCTGGAACTACTCAATCCATAGCCCAGTCTGGCTACTGACTGCTGGAATTGTGTAATGCACAATCTCATCTGGCAATGACTGCAGGCTCAGTGACTACATTGCACAATTTTCTTGGCCAAGAGTCACTATCCCTCAAGATTGCGTAATGCAGGCCTAGGGAACAGATGTTGGGTAGAAATGTGCATTTCTGGAGAGGAAGGCAGAACCTTCCGTCTCAGGATTGCACAATGCTATTGTTATCACCCAAATATTCTCAAAACATCATTATGTCAACTCTGCTTTTGGTCATGATTTCAAGGAGGTCTAAAAGTTATTTTAGTCTTGATAAAAGGGTAAGCGATAGGGTTTGAAGTCTTAAAATGTCATATTTCATTTCCAAATAAATTCCCTTAGGTTCACTTCATGGTCAAATAGGTCACATTTTCCATTTAGAAGTCATTCCATTAAGATTAGGGTTAAATTTGAATCCGCAATTTTGTAGTGCAGCTAGATCAAAAAAGGTGATTTTTGCTACGAAAACAAGCTAATTTCGTAGCACACTATGAGGCAAGTTACCCAAGATCCTTTCTGTCATTTAATTTTCAACCTTTTCATGTATTAGTCAGCTTTCACCTTTGAAAAGTTAACTTTGTGACAAACAACTTGCTGTCCAAATAGTTTTTTACAGCTGTCATATTTCTAAGAGGGCAGTTTGGCTTATAAAGGGAAATTGCCATGAATATGAAAGCATAAAAAGAAGGCTATGTATTTGGATATGAGCCTATATAGATTTAACCAATCATGGATGACCTCAGCTTTACACAATCTTTCATCCAGACAGGTTACATGTATTTCTACCAGGAGCTGCAAGGGGATTTGTGTGTTTCTTGGATTGTTTTGAGCTATTGGTTTAAAAAGGAATTTTCAAGCAAGTGAAGATGAGTTTCAAATATCTGAAGGAGGTTTTTTCTAAGACCATAACAAGGAACAAAAACCTCTTTCAAATTTCTCCCAGGTACTACCAATTTGGAGATTCGAAGTTTCCTTTGAGACCTATTTTCAAAATTCGGAATTTTTCCTGTTTTATACATGATTTTATAATGTAGGTTCCGAACAATTGAAGTGGGTTTTCAAAAAAATGTGAGAGATTTTTTTATAAACATTCTTATATACAAAAACCTCCTCCATTTTTGTAACAACTATCATGGATCAAGAGATAGAAGCTCAAGAGTGCAACCTTCATTTTCAGGAAAAACAGAGTTATTTTTATTGATTGATGAAGTGTTTGAAGGTGAAAAGGTTGTTTCTTGAGGAGGTAGAAAGGTAAAACATACTTAAAGTAGTTCCACATTAGCATGACAAAGAGTATCAGTTCATGACAAATAGTATCATATCATTCATTTGACAATTGGAGATATTCAATTAAAGGAAGAGTTTGAAGACACTGGTCTACATGTGCCAGGTCATCAAACTAATATCTCCTTAATGATAGGCAGAGTAACTTCATGAAGGAAATTAGAATATTAATGTTTGGTTGATGGTCAGCATGGTTAAAATATAGGATTTCTTTTGAGGAATATTTGGATCAATTTGGTTTAAATGTAATAATTAGGTGTTTGAGTCATAGTAGGACTCTAACTCTTAATTCAAAAAGGTGTCAGTCCTAGTTTTATTAATCTAGTTAGTAGTTAGATTTGGTGTTAGTTGTAAAGTCTAATGCTCTAGCCACTTGGCAGACTTGTTGTAAAGGCTAGATGCCTATAAGTAATGTAAACTTCGATGTACACAAGGTTGGAAAATTTTATAGAAAAAGGACTACTTTTGTAAATGCTATGAAGGGGTTGATATATATACAGAAGCAATTTAACTTTTCTAAATAAGAGATTCTTAGTGTACTTCAGTGAGCTTTATCTTTCATCTTTGATATGTTTTACTTCCATATTCTTAATGCTTATTACTCAGAATTCATGGAGGAACATGCTCTGACTTCCTTTAAGTGTTAAACTATGGTGAATTGAGTTCTTGGGTCCTATATTTGGATGTTTTTCTTCAATGTTTTAATACTTATTACTCAGAATTCATGGTTATTCATGCTCTGACTTCCTTTAAGTATTAAAATTTGATGAATCACTTTTAATACTTTCCTTTTGAATACCTTGATGTATCATTACTCAAAATTCATGCCGACATGCTCTAACTCCTATGAACTTCAAGTTATTGAGACTTTCCTGAGTGTGTTACTCTTTCGTTGAAGTATATACAAGCCTCAGTTTTATAAGAAGAGCTATTTTTTATCTTTATCTCTGTCACTAACTCCATAGCCCAATGGTAGCAAGTCTCCATATTTCAACCTATAAACATATAAAATCACAAACCATAGAGGTAGCCATCTATCTATATCTTTAATCAATATCATTAACCCTTGAGAGAGCCCTCTCAGGCTAAGGAGGCTAAGCCTTAGCCAAATGATTGGTTTGAAATAGTTACATTGAGATTGAATTGATGATCAGCCTATCAGGGTCTTATTTTGGTGCATCTACTAAGAGCCTGAAGATTACTCATTCCTGAAATCAAGAAGCTGAACTTCTGAAAGTGGAAGGAGCTCAGGAAGTTGTTCGAGGCTGCAACTACCTTGGCAACTCCACACATCAAATAAAAAATTGGAAGGTGACTCCACTACTAGAAGATCAGTAGCTTGATGAAGTTTCAAGATGAGTGTCATTGCAAGAATGAATGTCAGGTATGCCCCTATGAATCAGTCTCATATCCTTGGTGTTCAAAATCCTATGCCAAATATTGAATGGTTAGATGATCTTCCAATATTCAAAGATGAAAAGAAAGATAATGGTGCTCTTCATTTGGTTAGGTTCCATATGCATTTACACAGTCTTAAGGTTCAGTTCACTGAATATTGTCTCATGAAGATGTTTATGACCACTTTAGAAGGAAAAACATGGTCTTGGTATAAAGGCTTGGAAAATGGTTCATTATATTCTCTTGCTAATTTCCATGATGTATTCTATGAGATGTATAAATAGTGTCATCCCTCCTTATTGCTGGTCAAAGATCGTTGTAAACATTCTGTGAGTTTTATTCAATATTTTTAGGATTGTTATGATGATGATGAATTCATGGATGAAGAAATTTTAGAGGCTCTTCATAACAAAACATTTCAACACCAAGAAGAAAGGATAACATCCCATAAAATGAAACATGAAAATCAGTAGGGGTTTACTTATGAAAACCATGTTACATCCTCTGAGATTAATGTAAAGATGTAGCAAACTTGCCAGTCTTTTGATCATAAAGAGTATGAAAATCATTGCAAAGACCAAGAAGAAATACTGGAAGATAGCCTTTATAACCCTCAGGCAAAGGAAAAGGTTGATTATTTATGTCATACTTTGCAATAGCCTACATCAAAGAATTACCATAATAATGATGAAAATTACATTGTTTGTGGGAATCATTCAGAAAAGCAGTTGGATAGCATATCAAAGGAATCTTGTGCGGATGAGAATTAGTTGTCTAAAGATATAGAATGTTATGATGATCATCAAACTAACCATGTCCTCTTTGATCCTATAACTGAATACATGGCAAAGCCTTGCACACCAATATTTCATTTTCATTTGCATTATGAAGATCATATACATTATAAGTTGATTTGGTCATCTCACTATCATGGTTATCTTGAGGTCGAATGCAGTCAAGAGCCTCAAATATCAGAAAAGACAATTGATTGGCTTTATTAGAAATATCATGTTACCTAACCTAAAGTGGAAATTGCAACTGATAGGGTAGGTAGGAATGTGAAAATAAGCTCAGGGTAGGTTGACTGAGCATTTTTTAGTAGGTGCAGTTTGAGTCCCTCTTGCAGAAATCATTAAAACTTGGGGAGCAGATTGGGTAGAATTTCAAAGTTTTATTCTAAAGGACGGATAGTAGCACTAGAGCTACCAGTTCTTAGTGTACCACTGAGGCACACTATCCCCAGTGGAGCCACTGTTATCACCCAAAAATTCACAAAACATCATTGTGTCAACTCTGCTTTTGGTCATGATTTCAAGGAGGTCTAAAAGTCATTTTAGTCTTGATAAAAGGGTAAGTGATAGGGTTTGAAGTCTTAAAATGTCATCTTTAATTTCCAAATAAAGTACCTAGGTTCACTTCATGGTCAAATATGTCACATTTTCCATTTAGAAGTCATTCCAATAATTTTAGGGTTAAATTTTTGCAATCATACAGGAATCTACAGTTTCGTAGCACAACTAGCTCAAAAAAGGTGATTTGCGCTACAAAAACAAGCTAATTTCGTAGCACACTATGAGACAAGTTACCCAAGCTCCTCTCTGTCATTTAATTTTCAACCTTTTCATGTATCAATCAGTTTTCACCTTTGAAAATTTAACTTTGTGACAAACAGCTTGTTGTCCAAAGAGTTTTTTACAGCTATCATATTTTTAAGAGGGCATTTTGGGTTATAAAGGGAAATTGCCATGAAGATGAAAGCATAAAAAGAAGGCTATGTGTTTGGATAGAAGCCTACAGAGCTTTAACTATTCATGAACAACCTCAGCTTCACACAAACTTTCATCCAAACAGGTTACATCTATTTCTACCAGGAGCTGCAAGGGGATTTGTGTGTTTCTTTGATTGTTTTGAGTTATTGGTTTCAAAAGGAATTTTCAGGAAATTGAAGATGATTTTAAAAAATATGAAGGAGGTTTTTTCTAAGAACATAACAGTGAAAAAAAACCTCTTTCAAATTTCTCCCAAGTGCTACCAATTTGGAGATTCGAAGTTTCCTTTGAGACCTATTTTTAAAATTCTGAATTTTTCCTGTTTTATACATGATTTTATAATGCATATTCCGGAAAACTGAAGTGGGTTGTCAAAACACTGAGAGAGGTTTTGTTTATAAACATTCTTATCAAGAAAAACCTCCTCCATTTTTGTAACAGCTATAATGGATCAAGAGATAGTAGCTCAGGAGTGAAACCTTCATTTTCAGGAAAAACAGAGTTATTTTTATTGATTGATGAACTGGCTGAAGGTGAAAAGGTTGTTTCTTGAGGAGGAATAAAGGTAAAACATACTTAAAGCAGTTCCACATCAGCATGAAAAAGAGTATCAGAGCATGAAAAAGAGTATCAGATCAGTCATTTGACAACTGGAGATATTCAGTTAAAGGAAGAGTTTGAAGACACTAGTCTACATGTGCTAGGTCATCAAACTGATATCTCCTTAATGATAGGCAGAGTAACTTCATGAAGACAGTTAGAATATTAATGTTTGGTTGATGGTCAACATGGTTAAAAGATAGGATTTCTTTCGAGGAAGATTTGGATCAGTTTGGTTTAAATGTAATAATTAGGTGTTTGAGTCATAGTAGGACTCTAACTCTTAATTCGAAAAGATGTCAGCCTAGTTTTATGAATCTAGTTAGTAGTTAGATTTGGTGTCAATTCTAAAGTCTAATGCTCTAGC
Source organism: Pinus taeda (assembly GCA_000404065.3). Taxonomy (NCBI): domain Eukaryota; kingdom Viridiplantae; phylum Streptophyta; class Pinopsida; order Pinales; family Pinaceae; genus Pinus; species Pinus taeda. Next base: position 36,574 of record APFE031323923.1, on the reverse strand, counting down.
CACTTGGCAAACTTGTTGTAAAGGATATATGCCTATAAGTAATGTAAACTTTGATCTACACAGGGTTGGAAAATGTTATAGAAAAAGGACTACTTTTGTAAATGTTGTGAAGGGACCGATATATATACAGAAGTAGTTTAAATTTTCTGAATTAGAGATTCTTAGTGTACTTTAGTGAGCTTTATATTTTATCTTTGATATGTTTTACTTCCATAGTCTTAACGCTTATTACTCAGAATTCATGGAGGAACATGCTCTGACTTCCTTTAAGTGTTAAACTATGGTGAATTGAGTTCTTGGGTCCTATCTTTGGATGTTTTTCTTCAATGTTTTAATACTTATTACTCAAAATTCATGGTTATTCATGCTTTAACTTCCTTTATGTATTAAATTTTGATGAATCACTTTCAATACTTTCATTTTAAATACCTTGATGTATCATTGCTCGGGATTCATGCCCACATGCTTTGACTTCTATGAACTTCAAGTTATTGAGACTTTCCTGAATGTGTTACTCTTTCATTGAAGTATATACAAGCCTCAATTTTATATGAAGAGCTATTTGTTATCTTTATCTCTGTCATTGACTCCATAGCCCAATGGTAGAAAATCTCCATATTTCAACCTATAAACATATAAAATCACAAACCATAGAGTTAGCCATCTATCTATATCTTTAATCAATATCATTAACCCTTGAGAGAGCCCTCTTAGGCTAAGGAGGCTAAGCCTCAGCCAAAATATTGGTTTGAAATAGTTACACTGAGATTGACTTGATGAGCAGCCTATCAGGGTCTTATTTGGTGATAACAGCTCTCTTGGTGAGGCAGAGTCCGCACTGAGATTGGCCAGACTCGCCAACAGGAAACTAAAAGTGAATGAGAGTGTGAATGCTTGCTAATACTGAGCGTAAGCATAAGTGAATGATCATGCATGAAAATGGTGAATGGAGGATTCAGAAAATGGAACAACATGCATGTGGGTGAGGTGAGTCGTTGAATTGATGATGTTCATGAAAAACAATTTCATGCATGGGACAACAGTGAGATGTTAACGAAAACTGAAACAGTGCTAGGAAAAGATAATATACATGTAAGAGACAACAAGAATTCAAATAAATCAAGTAAACAGTACTCATACAAGAAAAAACACAAAAAGCGATAGAAATGCAACACAAGGTGTGAGAAGCGAGCTTTCCCCAAAATAGTTGAGCTGAGTGTGCCCACTGCTCCTAGATGCGATGTGGGATGTTAGAGCTACAAGGTTGATGTGAGGAATGAGCTCTACAGTGTTTGGCTGATGAGTTTTGATGACATCGAGGTTGTGATGTGCTTTCCACGAATATAGGAAAGCGACACTCGGTGGGAGGTTTCTGAAATGACCCTTGCATGTAACTACCAACTACTAAACATAGATCCATGAAACAAGAGATTCCTTTGCATGATGCCTTGGGAGAAGTAGCCCATGGATGCAAGTTAGTTTTTCTTGGTCCCAGAGGGAACCGGTCAACTCGACTGCACATGCAAGAGACTTATCAACTTCTTGAAGGAAATGCGCATTATGGCTGGGAGCTAGGCTACCCACCCAAGAGATTTGCGCAATTTCTAGGTAGAGCAACTGACTACTACCCAGATTTGGCAAATTATGGGTTGAGTAGGCTTCTGGGGAAAATTGCGTAGTTCCTACTGGGAGTGTTGACTGGCAGGATTGTGCAATCCTGGAGCCTAGTAGGCTACCAAATAGGATTGTGCAAATTTCTTAGGGAAGCTACTCGACCTACAGCTGGACCAAGTCAGGGTGAACGACCTATGAGGAGGATGGATAAAGTTGTGGTCAACAAGTTGCCTTTCTGCAAGAAGAGACTGAATCTTGTGAACTTGACTAATGAGGGGAAGGTACTATGAAGGTTGGAAGGGAGGCTCCAAAATGAAGCTAAGGAAAATTTTTGGAGGGTGGTTGTAGCCACTACAACAGAACCCTAAGTTGATAATTAAAGTTGGTAGCCTTGGGAGTTTCAACATTCTTGTTGCAATACTGAGGCTCATTAATATCGTTGGCATACTTGCCTTGAGAGACAATCAATTCTCCATCTCCTTTCCATAATTTCATACCAAGGAAATAATGCATGATCCCCAGGTCCTTCATCTCGAATTCTCTTGCAAGATCCTCTTTGCAATATTTGACCAGCTTCTCATCACTTGTTAGAATTAAATCATTGACATATAATACTATAACCAATAATTTATCTTCAACCACAATATGGTAAAGGTTTTCATTTACTTCATTTTTGGTGAAGCCTAATTTGGTGAAATAAATGTCGATCTCAGTGTACTAAGCACAGGGTGCTTGTCTCAATCCATACAACGCTCTCTTGAGTCTACACACATGCTACTCTCTATCAAAGGTCTCAAATCCTTCTGATTGCTCAATGTACACCTCCTCCTCAATCACTACATTGAGGAATGATGTATTCACATCCATCTGATGTATCTTCCATCCCATCTGTGATGCAAGTGCTAGAATTGACATGATATAAGAGTACCTTGCTAGTGGAGAAAAGGTATCCTCGTAATCAATTCCCTCCATCTGAGAGAAACCCTTGGCCACAAATTTTGCCTTGTGTTTCTTGATTCTTCCATATGCCACTTGCTTCACCTTGTAGATCCACCTAGAACCTACCACTAAATTGTTCTCTAGTCTTGAGACAACTTCCCAAACACTATCTCTGAATATGGAATCATATTCCTCTACCATGGAATCAACCCATACTAGCTTCTGTGTTTCTTCCTCGAATAAGGATAGTTCTATCTCAAATAGCTCATTCATCAAAGACATGTACCTAGTTTACCAATATAATGACCTTCTCTGCCTGCGCCATGGTGTGGGTTCTCCCACATTCTCTCTAGCATCATGCAATAATTTGTTAGCTTCCTTGGTGTGCTTCCTTTAATCTCTGGGTGTCTCTGCATGAGTGGGTGCTTCCACTCTCTACTCCTCTACTTGTGGATGCTCCACATCATCCTAAGGTTCTTCCTTTGGAGCCACAATATCCTCATCTGCATGTAACTAAAGCTCCCTCTCAAGGGAACATCACATGGCCTTCTCTTCATCGAACTTCACATCTCTATGAAAACTTGTCATCCTCTGAGATGGAAGGTACATTCGATAGTTGTGAGATGTATAAATGTACGCCACAAATATGCTGAACTCAACTATCGACTCTAGATTTTTCCTTACATCCTTGGTAACATGACATTAAAATGATGAACCAAAGTTCCTAAAGTGTGACACATATGGTTTCTTCCCTGAAAAAGCTTCTTCTGGTGTACTCATCCTGAGAATCCGATGAGGAATCCCATTCTACACATATACAGATGTATTGCATGCTTCAATCCATAAGTGTAATGGTATGCCCTGATCATGGAACATCGCCCATGCATCTCCCATAATACTTTTGTTATTCCTCTCAGTCACCCCATTCTGCTATGGGTTATGGGGTGATATTAACTCCTGTCAAATGCCTTATGATGCACATAAGTTATTGAACTCATTGGACACATATTCACCATCATTATCACTCTTGAGAGTCGTCACTTTCATGCCAATGTATTTCTCAACAAGTGCTTTAAATTCACAAAATTTGGAGAATGTCTGGTCTTTTTTTTGTATGAAGAAAATCCAACACTTATGTGAAAAATCATCTACATATATAACATAATACTTGTGCTTGGCCGTGGAGATTGTTGAGAAAGGTCCACACACATCTAAGTGAACTCTTTCTAGGACTTCTTACACTCTACTATCCTTATCATGAAAGGTGGCTTTGGTGTACTTCCCTAGTGTACACCCTTTGCATGTACCTCGCTGCTCTAGTGCACCCTTGGGAAGTCTTGTAGAAATCTATTGTATTATCTTCAAGGCTCCATGGTGCACATGGCCAGGTATCATATGCCATAATTCACTGATGTATGGGCTCTGCACCTTCTCTTGTTTCGTGCCCAAGGAAACATAGTATTCTACATCCAGTTTGTAGAGGTTCTTCACCTCAACCTCGATATGCTTCACTTGTCCCGTGGAAATATGTCTAAGGAAATCATTTCTTTTTCTAAATATCACATCATACCCAGGGTCCTCCAACATATCAACTGAAACTAAATTCTTCTTCAGACCCAGAACATACATGACATCTTTCAATATGAGAGGATAAACAGACTCCCTCTGAAAAGTAACTATACCAATATTGATCGCACTATACCTTCCATTGTCTCCCATCTCGATGTGCATCTAGAGGTCCTTCTCCTCCAAGTCACTAAACAGTTATTTGTTTTCCTTCCTATGGAATGAGGCTCCATTATCCAGATAACACATACTAACCATCACTAATGTCACCATGCATGCAATGAGTGTGAAATCCAACTTGAATTTTGAAGCTAGAGATTCAGCATCCGCTCCTCCCAAGGGGTTCTTGATGACCTTATTGTTTGGAGACTTCGTGGCATAGTGTCCCAACTCATGAAATTGAAAATATTTAATCTTTGATAAGTATTTCTTCTTTCCCATCTAACCAGATTCTCCTTTGGATTGGTATTTATTCCTTTTCCCATTATTTTCCTTTCCATCTAAGGCACATTTATCCTCATCATCATTCTTGGATGATGTTCCATCTCTGGTGTTCCACCTTATCTCTTCTTGCACCAAGTCATACCACAATCACTCCCAATTTGGTAGCGTCTACCTTCCATTTACTGAATCTTGGTAGCTGTGCCAATTCTTAGGAAGGCCTAGAAGTGCTAGGTTTACCAGATAATCTTCAACAACTATAATACAAACACTCCCAAGTTCATCCGAACATTGGGTGAACCTGCTCAGGTACTGTGGTATTGTCTCACCCTTATCCATATTAATCTTGTGAAGCTTGTACTTCAGTGCCAACTTTCTATGGTCATTGCTATTCTGAAATTAGTCTATCAAGGATTGCCACATTGCATATGGGGTATCCTTTCAATGGCAATTCGAGACAATATGATATTGAACTCCTTCTAGTATGATCATCCTCGCCTTTGCCACAAATTTCTTCCACTCTACTAGATCTTGAGCCCCAGTTGTTGGAAGCTTAGGAATGTCATTGTCTATGAATTCCTTCAACCCGTTATCTTCCAACACTACCTCCATCCTATCCTTCCAAGCTATAGAATTCAAGCTACCCTCAAGAGCATACTCAAGTCTTGATCCAAAGAACAACATCCTGCTGGCTCTGAAGAATGATACTATAAATTCAATTTACCTGCAAAGACAAACTAAAATTCTTCTCTTCAATTGTTATTCTTGCTTTGATACCATGTACCAATTCCTTGTAGATTCAAAATGCTTATGTACTTTGCTAAAACAAATGACTTGAATCTACTCTACTCATTAATAGAAACAATTAATTGATCGAAAAATCACAACATAAACATGAGACAAGATTAAAGCACATATGCTCTGAGATTTATCTAAGGGGAAAACTCGCTTCTCAAAATCCCTTCCTATCTATATATTGCATTAGATCAGAAAAATAGAGAAGAAAATACAAAGCTTTTTTAACTAAACAATCTTTGCACAAGTATAATTTATCTCACTACTTCACAAGATGACTATGGCCAATACTTAGCCAATTCTTCTTCTTGCGAAGATCCTATTTCCTTACATGATTTCTAAAGAAATTCACCCCCTATTAATTAGGGAAATCTCCATCTTGAATTGCGCAATCTCTATAGGCACTTATCTGACTACATGCACCTCCTGTACAACTCAGAAAATTATAGAACTAATAATAAACTGCCCTTGAACTCCAATCTCAACTGGGTAACTCAAATTTCATGCATGCATGAGTTAATTATGGATGATTTATCAGTTAACTAGTTGAACACATGAAGATGTGCCCCACTACTAGACCTCCTACTTGTTCCTCCAGCAGTTGGAACTAGTTTAACTGACATTATCTTAGTTTAACTGAATTAAACTATTATAACTCAAATTAAACTCAACCTAGGCTCCTAAAATTTAGGAACTTCTTTACATGACTCAAGTTAGGCCCTCAACTCCAGTTAACTGAGACAACTAAGTGAAATTGACTTAGTTAACTCATTCTTGTTGTCTTCTAATGTGGAATTACAATTTTCTCCTAATTTAATTGAAGGAAAAACTAAATCAGGATTTTCTTGTTGCCATTTTGAATAACGTTGTCTCTAAATTTTGTGTTCCATCATCAACCACAATTTTTCAGGGCTCTTCATCCTCAAAATATTTGTAGATGTTTCCCATGAGGAATGCCTTGAATATTTGGTATAAATTGTATCCAAAAACAACCTTGCACTCGATATCTTTTCATCTATTGTTTCTTTCAATGCACCAGTGAATTGTTTTATGGGTGCCTTCTTCCTTGCCTTAGCCTTCTTCATTTCTTCTTAGTGAGAGGAATCAAATATTTCCTATAGAAAGAGCAGAAGGATTAACAAAGAAAATCGATTACGGAAAACAATAGAACATAATGGTAAAATAAAAAATTAATCGTTAAATAAACTAATTTCTAACCATAAATGCGCCAACTCAAACCATCAATAAAAGTGTTAAATTGATTGGAAAAGAAAAATGCAGGGGGCCACATGAAGGATGTCATGTCATAACCCTAGGAGTAGAAATCCTGTAACGTTTCGAAATTAAGATTTACTAAATTTTATGGGGTTCCATGGTTCCAAGATACCGAGAAATAGAGGAGCATAAGTGAAGTGAAATCTTGGAGGGAAACACCCCGTAATGGAATGAAATAAAGCTCAGAGGAAAATAAGGAGCACTATGACTAAATGGGAGAGAGAAGTACCCAAAATCCTGGATTCCCATAAGTTTTATTAAATATAATTTGAAAGTGTTACGAGATTCTGAGTAAGTGGGGCTTTAAAATGGAGAGGGGCCACATACCATAAAACAAAGAAAAAATGCGAATCAACGGGAATGTGGGAAATGTTCATATTAGGGTGAGGTGAAAGCTGAATATCTGGAATGCCCATAAGGTTTTGTAAATATGAATTTTAAAAATGTTACGGGCTTATGGGGTTAGTGGACTTAATAGGACTAAGTGGTGGAAGTGGGGCCTATTCCTTATAAATAAATATTAGCACATAATTAGAACTATAGGTCTATTTCCCGAGCGTTCCATTCAAAAAAGAAATGTCTCGGATACTAGAAACCTGCACACTCAAAATATTTTGTAATTGATTCAAATAAGATTGTAATTGATTCAAATAAGATCTACGAGGTTCTGAGGTACCCTAACAACTTAGAAGATTTTTTTCTTTTTAAAAGGTTTTATAAGTTTACTCAAGGTTGCGACGATTCTTATAAAAGAAAATTTTATATTGAAATGAATAATCAAGGTTGTAAACGTTGACTAAAGGTTAAGTTATTTACTTAGAAAAATAAAAGGGTCCCCATTATTATTTTGAAGAAAGAAAATTAATTGGTGGGGGGCGACGGGGGGCAGTGTGTGTTGGGGGTTATTATTTGCTACAACAATTGGCAATGCATTGGGCAAAACAATTATCTCTATATCGAATACATGATTTTTTTTTAATATAAAGGAATAGATATTAGACGATATCATAATGCTAGAATTGAAATTTTCCCTCAAAAGTCTCCCTGATAAACCAAGAACAATCCTCATTATTTGCGAACTTGGAATTATTTGTCTCATAAATTGCTTAGTGACAACAAAACACACTTTATCAACAATAGATCTTTAGGGTCAACCAACTTTGAGAATGTGAAGTAATAAACAAAGTTTTAGAATTAAAATAAACTTTAATACCACAAGTAGAGCCATTGTTTCCAGCAAGCATCCATAGCCTCAATAGGGTTAACTTTTAACCCTGGAAATTTTAGTATCCCATACATTCGTACGAGTTTTTTGAGAAATTATATTTTATGTAATTTTATGTTTTTCATTTAAGTTAATTGAAAGCCACTTTCCTAGGTTGGTGGCGAGATGTTGACAATGCCATTCACAAGATCTAATAGAAGTGAACAAGCTAACTCGTGATGAGACCTCTTGTCTTATAGACATCTGGATGTAAGATATTACCTTGGCTTGGTGACTAGATGTGGTAATGTCAAAACTATTAGACCTATGATCATGGTAGGTCGGCTCATAATGAGACCTCCTATATTTTAATTAATTTTTATATTTTTGAATGACACTCTAAAAATATTTAATTAATGGACGGGAAGAAAAATCCACTCCTTAAGAGATGGGATGGAGGAAAAAGTTTTAGATGGCTAATCTCTACTTGATTAGGTTTGTATCTTAAAATCTTATTATTTTGAAACAATTGTTGATAAGAATATTTTTCTTCTATAAACTTGGGGTTAAAAATAATCCACAAAATAATGACAAGTAAACCATAATAAACAATAAACAAGGACTCTCTTGTTAAGGAATAGGCTAAACAAAAGGATAATAATATCATCTCAATAATGATTTCCTTTTAAAGATAAAACTTTGTATGTAGCGGAGAATTTAGATAACACATTCACAAAGCCAAAAGCAATAGCACCCAAATTGAAAAACTAAGGTAAGGAATGTAAGGCATGAAAGAAACATAATTCAGGGAATGATAAACTGATGTAGCACACCAGATTGTACATGTGATTATCTACATATTTACAAAAGTCATAATTTCCTGGAAAAATATTTTTCCAGAATCAATCCATTTACAGGAAGAGATTTTTTTCTTCCTTAAAGACCTTGCAAAATAAAGGTAGATGAATTGAGTTGTTCTACAATTTGAAATGGGCATAGCCATAATCTTTGAAATTTAGTCTTTTTCCCTTTTCTTCATGGGCTTTGTTCCATTTCAGTACTAAGTCACCAATTTGAAAAGTTTTGTTACCAACTGAACTAGAATTTAACCAAGATTTGATACTTTTATGATACTTGGCATATTTTTTATTTAATTTTTCCCTGTCTTCCTCTAGATTAAATATTTGGAATATTCTATATTATAGGGAAGAGCAAGGTTTTTCCTCAATTGACTGCACTAAAGCTAGGGAAGGAAAAACAACATTAGGGGGGAGAACTGACTCTTTTCCATAAACCAAGAAATAAGGTGAGGTACCTAATGATGCTTTATAGGTTATTCTATGAGCCCATAGAGAAAAAATTAGAGCCTTATGCCAATTTCTTTGATTATCATCAATATTTCATTGAATAATCCTTAAGAGATTTTTATTGGTTAATTATGCTAACCCATTTCCTTAATGTTGTAATTTGTATAGTATTTAATTTTAAAATCTCTTTTCGGTGCAAATTCAGATAGTAAGTTACCAAAAAAATACGAGGCATTACCAAACATTAAATCACTTGGTCGACCAAACCTAGTAATGATATGTTGGTCAATGAAATCAATTACTAATTTAGAATTGAAAACTTTTAGAGGTATGGCCTCCACCAATTTTATGAATTAGTCTATAGTTGTAAGGATAAATTTATGTTGCTTAGAAGAGTGAGGAACGATCTCACCTATAATATCCAATCCCCATTGTTCAAATGTTGTTCAACATTTACTAGTTGTAGTGGTAGTGCGACCTTCCTCTCTTTTCCTTAAGCATTTTGGAAAATTTTGCCCTTTCTGACATAAGCATGAGAATCCTTAAACAAGGCTAGACAATAATAGCCAACGTGAAGGATTTTGTGTGTTGTTGTGTCACCTCCATAGTGTCCACCAGTTGGGTCATCATGCATTTCCTACAAGACTTTATCAACTTCATATTTCTAAATACATCTAAGAAAACAGAGTCATAATTTTTTTGAAATAAAATACCATTCACAAGATGATACTGGTTTGATTTACATCTCAAGGATTTTTTCTTCTTAGGTTCTAATTACACAAGTGCATAACCATGAGTTGAATAAAAAATGAGGTATGCATATTGAGAGTCTGAGTTGATCAAGCATACCTCTTTTACTTCTTTATGTTTACCTGGGGTGTCTTATAATGAAGTATCATTCCGGCCAACAACCATTTTTCACAAGACTTGACCCCTGACAATCTTAACTGGTCTAATATCTAAGTCATACTCTTGTAGTGTTGTGACCCAATTTTCTCTTTTTTCTCCAAGCTCTTTCTGAACTAGTAATTGTCTCAATGTTGGGAATGGTACAATTACTTTTGTATGTGATTTCAGCAAAAAGGGTCTAAAGTGTTTGGTTGTCTTAAATGTTGCAAAGGCTTGTTTTTCAACTTCTAAATAGTTTAATTCTACCCCCTTTAATGTTCAGCTATTGAATGCAATAGTGTCTTGTGCTCCTTCATTATTCTTTTTATTTAGAACAATTGCATATGAATGATCAAAAGAAAAATTATAAAGAATTAATTTTTTTGAATAGTTATTTGAAGATAGAGAAGGAGCTTGAATGATGGCTTTCTTGATTGAGTCAAAAGCATTTATTTCAGTTGTACCCCACTTATATGTGCATTTTACTAATCATATTTTGTAATTTCATGACAATTTGAGAAAAGTATGGGACAAAATGCTCTACAAAATTAATTTGTCCTAGAAAGGATTGCATTGATTTCTTGCTATGAGGTAAGGAAATTTCAGAAATGGATTTTAGTCTATCAGAAGCAATAGCGATACCTTTTTTGGAAAAAATGAATCCTAATAACTTACCCTTAGTCAAAGCAAAGAATTATTATTTAGGTTCAAATAAATACCATATTTTCTGCATATTTCAAAGATCTACTTAAGGTCATATAGATGGCTACCTTGTTCTTTAGAGTAGATAGTAATATCATTCAGATATATAGCCACTTATTTATTAATAAGACTTATAATTGCTATATCCATGGATCTATGAAAACTTTCTCCTGCATTAATTAAACCAAATGCCATCTTCTGATAGGCATATGTACCCCATTTGGTTCTAAATCTAGTCTTCAACCTATGTGCAGGGTGTACTAAATTCTAATTATAACCAGAAAATCCATCTAATAAGGACATTATTTTCGAGCTTGCTACAGTTTGTAAAATTTTCTCCATGGGAGGCAATGGGAAGTTGTCTTTCTTATATGCTTTGTTAAAATTTCTAAAATCTATACAAATCCTGATATCATCATTCTTCTTTCTGACTGGAACTTGGTTGGAAACCCATTTAGAATGTCGAACAAGTAAAATAATTTTGGCCTTGAGTAGTTTGTTAAGTTCGAATTGATTTGAGTCTCATGGTTTGGATGGCTTTTCCTCAGTTTCTGCTACACAAGCTTGACATCAAGAAACATGGGTATTGTATGTTGAATTATTGAAGTATCATACATTTTCAGGTCATCATAGCTCCATGCAAAGCCATGTTTGTATCTTCTGAGAAGGTGTATGTATCTAAGTCTTTCATCTGGGGAGAGACCTAGGCTTAGATTAATATTTAGAGGTTCTCATATGTACCTAGATTAATAAGCTCAAACTTTAAAGTAGAAATTTGAATTTTGCAATTAGTTGGATGTTTAAATCTATCTTTCAAATCATAAATATACTCCAACTTAACTACTGATTTAGGCAATGCATTTTCTATTTTATCTTCTCCAGAAGATTTGTTAAGTTCTTTATCATGCATGTCCTTATATACAATTTGGTCATCATAGGTCCCTTCATATGTAAGAAAACTTATTATGTCAACATCATCGTTAAATACCATCCAATTGGTTATATTATCAGGAATAGAGGGTTGAAAAATCAAGTCAATTGAGAAGTGTTCAAGACTAAAGTCTTTTGGTGGAATGAGATTAGATGCAACATTGGCCAATAAGTCAACACTAGTATTTTGTAACCTGGGAATAGGAGAGATATTAAATTCCAAAAGGTGCAATGTTCAGTCCTAAACTAAGGCTTGATAATGTTTAAGGTGATTAGAAACACGATGAATGTTGTTTCACATCTGTTTTATTACTATTTATGAGTCCCCATAGAATTTCAAGAACTTGACATCGAGAGTAATTTCTTTCTATATTCCCTGTATGAGTGCTTCATATTATGCCACATTATTTGTGAATTCAAACTCTAGTCTATAGGTAAGCATGATTTTTTTGTTCTTTGCATTGAAAAAAGTACAACCAACTCCTACACCATCATTAGACTTTGATCCATCGAAATAAATATTCCAAAAAAAATTATCTACAATATTATCAATAAAAGAATCTACAATATCTATACATATGGTTGAATCCATTTGTAAAAAAAAATCAATCTAGAAAGAAACAAATTAAGAAGGATGAGGAGAGAATTAGGTAGGAAAATTACCAAAGAAATATTCTAAAGAATAATTACCCAAAATATTGTTCATGAAGGCAATAGGTTCACTTTCCTCATCAAGGCTGGTCATTGTGTACTTCATATGTTTCTCTCTATCAATTCTAATCTGATTTGGTTTTCCATTATAAGGGAGGCAGAGATGAGACCGATCAGTAGCGAAAGAGCCATTTAATGTTTGAGATGAGTCTTTACTCAATATAAGGCCATAGAATTCCAGAATGTTTGCAACCATGATATCAATTATTTGGAAAACCTTGGGATTAGATGACAATATAATAAAAACCTCATTCATATCTCCTAAAACTTTGACCTTTGTCCTATCTAGTTGAACTATTTGAGTAGCATATTTTTTAGGCTTCATATTTTGTTTTAAGCACACTGAATAGGGTGTTAGTGTCAGTCATTTCTGCCTATCACCAATGATCAAATATTGTTTTACCAAGATTGTTAGGGGTCTCAAAATCAGATTTTATCATGTCACTAGGTTTTCAAAATAAAATTTGGTCACTGGTTAGTTTGTCTAGGGATATCTCTATTCTCTGAAAAAAAAAATCTCACATGCCGGTTGCTTACATCACTCAGATGAGTGTATCATAATAAACACAATGTCTTCATCATATCAGTCATCATCATCAGTATTTCACTCAATCTAATGTCTTCATTAGGTCATTAGGGTTTCAAGGTCCATCTTCATTTCATGCATAAAATCCAACATAGGATGAGTTGTGATAAGAAATTATTTTCAATAAATTTTTATGAGATTTCATAAGTGCTTCATGGTTACAATCTCAAGGTTCCAAAAGAAAGAAGTTTCACTTTTCAAAAAACGTAAAAGAAGTTCATATTTCAAGTCTCCAAAGTGGCCAAGCTCAAAAAGAGTGAAAGTCATGTTTTGAAAAGGTATGTAGGCTCATTTCCACTCAAAAGAAGATCATACTATGCCTATAAAATCCAAAAGGTCCCAAACATATTTCATTTCCATCCTTACCTCCTTTTTTTATTGAGCTCTCTCCCCCTTTAGTGAAAACCCACGGGTTTTCTAGCTAAATTTGGCAAAAAACTCCTGGCACTGTGCTTCTGGAGGTGGCAATGCAATTCTATGAACTGCACTACGCTTTTGGAGGTGGTGTTGCACTTCTGTGAACTGCGTTGCACTTCTGTCAATGATGTTGCGCTTAGGACAGAGTGGCCCGAAAATTTCCAAAACTCACCCAAATTCCAAATCTAAGCTTGTGTTCTTAGTTTTTACTCTTATAAGCTATTTAACAAGTAAGTACCATCATCTTACTCTTTATTTTATTTGGCAAAGCAAATGAAAATGGTGAGTTTTGTTCATCTAGGGTTTATATGAATTTCATGCTTCAAAGCCAGCGCAAATGGTGGGTTTTTTTCACATAGGACATTGCAAACTTTAAAAATTTCCATTTCATACGTCTATGTATATATAAATCACCATATCATCCACCAGGAAACTCATTTACTTTCAATTTACCTCACCTTTTCACAAACCCTAGCTCATAACCTATTAGTTTAAACAATTCTCCTAGTAGGTTTGTTTTTCAAATTCTCTTACTCATCTCCCTCTCTCATTTCACTCCATTCAAAATTCCTAAGATTTCTAAAACCCCTATCCATCTCCCAAAATTCCCCTATCATCATCTCCCTTCCCTAACTCCCTCATTTCATCATTTCATTCATTCCTCATTGTTTTTCCATTTTCTTGTTATCTAGGGTCTTTATCAAAATGGAGGGAGATTCTTCACCATCAAAAAAGAGAAAACATCAAAGAGGGGGGATGATCATGAGGTATGAGCCTACAAATTGAAATTAAATTAACTCTTCACCATTCATTAGACAGTGCTTTGAAGATGTCAGTTTCTTATGGTTTTGTCAAAGGGTGGGTGAAGTAGGTTTTCATGAGAAACTCACTGATTGGATTGCCACCAATATGAAAGGGGAAAAAGCCGTCATATCAAGGTTTGAATTTACATTCTTAGTAGCTACCATCTCTCTTGCCACATGAATACCTAATCATGGGGAGTATTGGTTCAAAGGCATGAGCCTAGACCTTGAGCAATACAAACCTTTCTTAAAATGAGCCTACTGAGAGGCACATTCACACTTCATTCCATTGAGGTACCTGTTGGAAAAGTATGCACCATTGATGAAGGTTTTAATGAAGTTTTTCACTTGTGAGGGATGATTTTCCAGATTGTATGGATACCACATTACGCTACTAATGCATTTCACAGCTCTAAAACCTCTCAACATGTGTAATTATTGTGTAGAAGTCTTATTAAAATGTTTGAGAAGGTACAAATGAAAGTAAAAGAGCATCACCCTAGACTTTTCCATCACGGTTTAATAAATATTGTAGTCCTCCATCAGTTGGCAGAAAGGAACATGGCATTGGATACCTTCATTGAAACAACTTTTCAAGTGGCATGAAACTATTTCATCAAGTCATCACCAAGACACATCAACACAACATATGGAGGTAGGATCATCAAGCAAATTAGAAGAGGTTCCCAAGGCACCTAAACCTGAGGTGACCAAAATATATCAAAGAGGAAAAAGGCTTGTGTTTACTTCTCAAGCTGAGAAAAGGTCCAAGCCTTCTACATCAACACAACAGGGATCACATTTACAGGATGAGGAGCTATTGAGCATGATTTTGAATTAGTTGACTTGGAGGTAGCAGATGAACCTTCAAACTTGCAAAAAATTATCAAAGAGAAGGATTCCCAAATTAGAGAGCTCATGGACAATATGGCAAGGGCTAGATTCATCATTTCCTTCCTTGAGCAAGAAAACAATCAACTCAAGGCCAAATAACTAATCATGGAGAAAGAGCAATTGAAGATGTTGTAGTGAGGAGAAAAATTTAAATAGCTGATTTAACATGATGAATAGGAAAATCATATTGGAAAGAAGAATCCAAGAACAAAGGGTCTCAAAAGGGCATTGTAGAAAGAAAAAGAACAAAACCTACTGAATGAAGACTTGGACATTGAAGACATAATTACTTTGGAGATTAGTGAAGACAAATAATATTAGTTAGGTAAGGTCAATGGCACCTACAGAAGCTTCTTGACAAGGCCAATAGGGACAACCAGCTATTGAGGAACATGGCCCACCATTATCAAACTAGAAACATGATTTGCAGCTCAAGCAAATGAAAAACAAGCTAAATGAAACCCTAAAAGGCAAAAATGAGAGGGATAGCTTGGAGATGATTTCTGAAGCATCCATGAGAGCATAACATACCTCATTTTTCACTTCATGACCAATTTTGGGAGTTTTGTAAGCATTTTGGGTTTTTTGTGTATTTTGGTGCAAAACTTAGAAATTGGACCAGTCACGGAAAGGCACTGCGCTTCTTCCTCAGGGCTCCAAATGACAAGTGGCTTACATTTTTGGAAATATGGTGGCCTCCTCTCAAAACCCATTTCATCAAATTTCTCAGACAGGGCTTAGATTTTGAAAAAAATGAGAAAAAGATGTCAAAAATCAGCATCCTGCCCCTCTTTTGGACAGGCACTGCGCTTTTGGAGACACCTTGGGAGGATCAAGATTGGAACGCCTTCCCATGGTTCATTTTAAAAAATTCAAGATGTTCTAGAAACGAGACAAGAAATTTTAGTTGACTGTTCTCTCAGATTTCAATTTGACTTTAGAAAGGCACCTAAACATGGCCTCAAAGTTGGCGCTGTGCTTCTATAATTTTCTGAATTTTTATTTAAAAATTCCACTGTGTAATTTCTCAAGTTTTTAGTTTGACTTGGTCAAAGTTTACTTCATGATGTAACTTTAGTAGTTCGAATTCTAGATGATGTAATAATTAATAAATAGGCATGATAGGTTTTTTTTATGGTTTATTAGGCCTCATAAAGGAAGCAAAACTCAAATCAAAGTCTAAGAGAAGAGTTTGTTTTTGACCTTCTCACTCTCACTTGTTGGTTGATAGATTCTTGGAAACATTTCCACCACTTAGGATTCGACCCCTGAAGGTGGGGAAGCTATTTGATTGAGTCTATATGTATCATTTCTCATTCAGAGAGAAGGGTTGGACTTCATAGGAGAGGACTTGTATCTTATGCTTTCATACAGTTAATTAAGGAGCAATTGCAGCTATTTTTCAGGAATACTTGTTCAGTGAGTTTGTGGTGTTGTTTTCCTTATATATCAGTTTCTTATGAATGAATTCATCTTTATTAACATATTTTTATTCTAACAGTGATTTTCCTTATAGTTATATAGGCATAATTCTTTAGATTCAAGGCTTTATTTATGTGGAAAATCATCTTTGTGTATCTCTTCTTCTAGATTAATGAATTCACGCTAATACATGCTCATTATGATTTCTTAAGATTTCAAACCCTACAACATCGACCAAAATCTTAAATCCACCACAAGACATTGTTATCTTGCTCCTCTTTATGCCTGTTACTGCAAACCTTTAACACCTTGACTGATCCAGGTGGATATTGGTGGCCACCCGCTAATTCCACGTGGATCCCCTCTAGTGCTTCTTTCAGTTCTTTCAGTTTCCTTAATTATAGCACAGTTTACTATTTTTAGCAGTTTTTCGGGTCCAAAACTTCCGGAGCCGTTTTGAGGCCCTAACGACGTTTTTTGGGAAATCTACCGCCAGTGATTTTTCTGCCTGAAAATCATCTTATCTGTCGTAGTCCTCGGAGATATATTTCCAACGGGCTATCATGCACATCAAACGGAGATAAGACGACCAATTTGGTGTTTCATCTTCCAGGGTTAGGTTTTGGAATGTGAAGGGTTTTTCCATTGTTTCTCAACAATAAATAGGCCTTCGAGCCTCATTGTAACACAGTTTAGAGGCATGTATCCACACATCTCTTCTCAGAGATAAGCTGCCAACGCCCTAGCTGGTTTATTTCCATTTTTAGTTGTAAGCATATTTCAGTATTTTCCATAAATGAAATGAAGTATTATTTCCGTTGCATCTTTGTGTATATGGTTATCTTTGTAGTTTGTTGCGTTCCTGTTTAAGTCTGGATCAGCCATTGGATACTACAATGTACAAATCCTCTCTGTGTGCTCTATCTGATATCCCTCTTGGTTACTTTTTCTCAACTATGGAACAAATGCACTCGAAAGAATAGAACATCTTTTCCTCCTAGTGATATGGTTTTAACACAACACGATAACATACTAGTGGTTAGGTTTGACTACCTCAACTCTTATCCTGAGTTAAAGTAAATACTCTTTTATATTCTTCTACATAATAATCACATGGATAACCCCTTTTTCATAAATAATGGGGGTTGGCATGGCATCCTTTCATATTATGGTGGTGAAAATAAGAAGGTCAACTTATGAGTGGAAGAACTTTCGCATACGGACTCTAATTGACCTGACTTTTGTGTCATTGGAAATATATCTGTGTAAAAAAGGAAAAAAAAATTGGTGCATGATAGTAGCAAGATTTTTTCCCCTAAAAACGTCATTTGATGCCTCAAAATGCTCCTGGAAGGTTTCAAACCTAAATTTTCCAAACTGGGTCCTGCCGATAAAAATTGTACTGAGGGTTTATTACTATGCTTTTTCCACTCTGAAAGCATCAAGATGGATGAAAAACAAGATAATGATCCAATATGGATCATATCTACCCATTTTGGGAGTCTTTTGGTCCCTAAACGTTTCTACTGAATGAGGTGAGGCAATTTTTCCTCCACCTTCTCTCTAGTGTACCATTTAGTTTTTCCTAGAAGTTTTCCTTTTAACCCAATCTTCCAAAGGTCATGCTACCTGTGTCATGTAGTTTTGGGCCATTTCTAGAATAGTGTATCTTATGTCAACTCTAGCTGAACATCTGGTGCCAAATCCTCCATAGAAAGTAGGACATGTTCCTCTTCCTAATCTAGCATGGAAGGCTCATAGAATTTCAAATTCTCTACATTCACAACTAAGAAAATGTGGATATATGGTAGTAAATTGGGTCTATAGGCTTTATCACCCACCTTTTATAGTATCTCAAAGGGACTAAACCTCAAAGCCTTAATTTTCTTACCAGGCCCATGTAGCCTCTCCTTTTTCAACTATAGCGATACTCTGTCTTCCACCTTGAACAATTTCTCCATTTTATGTTTATCATGCCTGGCCATATATTTCTCCTTTGACTTTTGTAATGTTTGTTGTACTTGTAAATGGATCTACATGATATTCCCTATAAATTTTCCAGCCCTTAAGGTGTATACTGTACAATCTTCCCTCGTTCCTCCTTACTAACCATATGCAATGTTCAAAGGTGAAGATGGAAAATATACAAAACAAGTTTCAAATGGGGACTTTCCTATAGAAGTGTGGACTAATCTATTGTAAGAATGTTGTATATATACCAAATTTTCATTCCAAGTCTTCAAATGTTTCTTGTTGTATCCCTTCAGAAGCTGCACCAAACTTATGTTGATTACTTATGTCTACCCATATGTCTTTGGATGGAATGTTGTATATATATTCATCTTTATGTCCATCTTCTCCCACAATGCAGTCCAAAATGCACTGATAAATCTTGTGTTTGTGTCTCAAATGATGCCCCTTGGTATCACAAAGTGTACCCAGGCTTGTCCCAAAAGAGTTCTTTTTGCTTCTTTCCCACTAATGGTATTTTTACAGGGCATCAAAACACACATCTTTTTGAACCTATCAACTACCACAAATAGCTAGCGATGCCCCTTCCTAGTTGTTTGTAAACCTCCTACAAAGTCCGTGGAAATGTTTTCCCAAGGATGAGTGGGTATAGGTAAGAGATTATATAGACCTTGTTTCCTATTGCTAGGCTTTTTGGTACAATAAATCATGCATCCTATTATGAACATAGCTACATGCTCTTGCATCTTGGACCAATACACATACCTCTACAAGTTGGCCATGGTCTTCCCTACACCATAGTGCCATGCAACCTTAGAGGTGTGAGTTTCTCTAATTATTTGCAATCTCTCACCTTTAGGAACACATAACTTATCCAGCCTATAGAGTAACCCATCTTGGAGATGGTAGTCAACAGTGTTGCTTTCATCATGCTCATGACTCTGACTCTACAATTGTTGAAACACCTCCTTCAAGTCCTCGTCCTCTGAATGTGCATATATGTATGCATCATGGGTGAATGGCTTCATGTGCATAAGAGTCCCCAAATATGTGGTATTTTATATGGGTGGCCTTGAGATCATGTTGTCCAACTTTTTTATGATTCCCTTCTTGTACTTGATCACCAAATGAAACTAATGTAGAAACCCCATCCACTTGTAATGTCTGGTCTGTTGTAGCTTACTCTAGGCCTATGGGTACTATAGTGGCTAGTAATCTGTGAGTATTATTGTCTTCTTTCCCATCAAATAGTGCTTCCACTTCTTCATAAATTGAACGAGGTTATACACCTCCTTGTCATAGGTAGGGTAGTTAAGAACTACCCCACGAAATACTTCATAATGGTAACATATAGGCCTTCCTCCCCACATCAAGGTTGCTCCCATAGAATACCCACTTGCATTTGTCTCCACTTCAGAGGGTTGTTGCAAGTTTGGTAATGCTAGAACTATTTCTTGATTGGTCTTCTTCTTTAGCTCCTAGAAACCCTCTATTGACCCTTCCCTGCTGAAAACTTTTTCCTCTTGTCGTTATACTTTGGAGTGGTGTTGCTACTGCTGAAAATGAGGCTATGAATTTCTTTAGGTTTTTTGTTTCCCCAATGAAACTCCTAACCTCATAAACATTAATAGGCACTAGCTATTTCATGGTTTCCTCCATCTTGGAAGGATCTATCTCCAACTCTCCTCCACCTCTCACATGCCCTAGATACACCAAACGATGTTATGCAAACTCACACTTCTTAACATATTCTAGTAGTTGATGCTTATTAAATTTCTCCAACACCTATGTCAAATGTGAGATGTGCTCCTCCCAGGTAGCAGTATATACCAACATATCATCCAAATAGAGAATAACAAATGAATCTATAAAATGGCACAGTACAACATTCATTGATCTCGTAAATGTAGCTGGTGCATTACATAGGCCAAATGTCATGACTAAACACTCATACAAACCTTGCCTGGTTTTGAAGGTGATCTTCCAGGTGTCTTCTTCTTTGATTTGAACCCCATGATATCAATAATTTTAAGTCTAACTCGGTGTTGTAATGAATACAACCACCCTCCAAAATTTTTCCTTAGCCAGTTTTAGAGCCTCCCTACCAACCTTCACAGCAAATTTCCTTGCTTCATCAAGTCCTCAAGATTTAGTGTCTTTCTTGCTCAAAGGTAGCCTGTCGATCACAGTTTGATCTTTTCCCTTCACAAGTTGCTCACCTAGACTTGGTCCAGCTGCAGGATGAGTAGCTTCCCCTTGAAAATTATGCATTCCTGGAGAGTAACCAGCCTTCCCTCCAGAAATTTCGCAATCCTCTCTAACAGCCTGTCGGGCACCAGGATTACGCAATCTTGTCATCCAACCCTCCCAACAAGATTTGCGCAAATTTTCCTAGCATTAGGTTGTTCAGCCTAGGATTTGTGCAAATATGGGCAACAATCAACTACTCTGCCCAGAAATTGCGCAAATATCCTGGGCAGCTAGCCCATCTCCCAACTAGAAATGTGCATTTTTCTCCAGCAGTAGAGTAGTCTCTTGTATGTGCAACTGAGTTGACCGGTTCCCTCCGGGACTAAGAAACATAGAATTTCATGCATTGGTTGCTTCTTCCAAGACAGCATGCAAAGGCATCCCTTGTTCCAAGGATCTGTGTTTAGAAATTGGAGGTTACATGCAAGGAGCAATTCTGAAACCTCCCACCAAGTGTCGCTTCCCCTAGATTCGTAGCATGCGCATCACAACCTTGATATGATCAAAACTCAAAAACCGGATTCGACAGAGCTCGTTCCTCACATCAACCTTCCATCTCTGACATCCCACATCACATCTAAGAGCAGTCGGCACATTTAGCTCAGTGGTTTTGGGGTAACCCCGCTTCCCATGCCTTGTGCTGTATTTCTGTCGGTTTTTGTGTTTTCACTTGTGTGAGTATTGTTTTCTTGATTTCTTTGAATGCTTGCTATCTTTTATATGTATTCTAGCTTTTCCTAGCTCTATTTCAGTTTTTGTTGCTATCTCACCATTGTCGCATGCATGAAACTGTTTTGCACGGACATTCACCCAACCAGCGAACTGCCTCACCCACATGCATGTTGATTTGTTTACTGAATCGTTCATTCTTGTTTTGCATGCACTATCAATCACTTCTGCTATCACTTAATTTCGCCATGCATTTCATCGACCTACTTGCTTTCAATTTCCCATTGGTGGGTCAAGCCAACCTTGGCCCAATCTATGCCTTCACCAAGGCTGCATTGTGCAATATAGAGAAGGAAGGCTCACCTTCCTCTCTAGATTTGTGCATTTTGGCCCAGCACTAGCCTCCTAGACTGAATTGTGCATTCCTTGAGGTCAGTGGCTGCTTGGTCCAAAAATTTGTGCAATTTTGCCCCTAGGCCAGCAGTCTTTCCCAGTTGGAATCATGCATTGCACAATCCTAGCAGCCAACTACACAACTGGATTGCACATTTCATAGTTCTAGTGGTCATCCAGTCTCCTAACAACCCTGATTGTGCCTTGAGCAATCTTGGTAGTCGATCTCCCAACCTCCTGGTCGAAATTACGCAACCTTCATGATAATTCACCTAGGTATGTTGCAAGTTAGTTCTCATGTTCATTTTGGTTTTTGACTTACAGATTTCTTGTTATGAGTGTTTCCATGTCTCCAGGTATCACACGTATTCATATGCATCTCAGCAGTATAGGTACAATGGTTTCCAAGAGAGCAGAGATGAGGACACCATTCAGAGCACGCTTGGGGATGAAGTCGATCGAGTGTCTATGAGCTTGCCTACCCACGAAGACATTAAGAGATGACAGCAGCAGCATCATGAACAGAAATTGAATACAACATACCAAATGCAATGAATGCAAGAGGAGGGTTATGTTGAAGCCCCGAAAATCGGGTCTACAACAAGGGGGATACCCACCCGGTCCGGACCTTGAAGGCAGCTACTTTTCCATTTGCGATGGTGGGTCCGACTAGGGATAATGGGACCAGTTTCCCAATTTGTTTGTGATGATAAGAGTTAATGTTTTCCTTTCAAAAGATTTCTAAATAGAATGCTTTTAATCTAAATCTAATCTAAAACACGCAATTTTATTCTAATGAATGAAAACATCTAATTCTAAAACTATCCCGGGAATTAACTTTTCACTTATGCGATCTAAAATAGTTTCTGACAGCAATTGGTAATAAAGATCATTCAATTGCTACAAGAAAAGAATTCATTAAAAATGAATTGTTTCGTATAAGAAATTAGCTGAAACAATTGTGAGAAGCATATCGCATAATAAGTTATTCATACATTTAAGCATAAATAGAATAGTCACCATCGTACAAAAGTGCCAAATGATAACTTAAACATTCAAGCTTTCGTATATAAACAACTAAACATAACATATTACTTGACACATAAGAAGAAACCATTAAGAGATAAAACTACCATTGATAACAAGTCCTACTCATGAGCTTCAGCAATATAGATTTATCTTCTCATAATTCAATATCTACTAAGAGTACAGAAATGAATTTCAGTAGCAAACATTAAACAAAGATATCAATAAATCTCATTCCATCCATTCATCAAAACCTCCTCATAGGGTGCAGAAGTGCATGTTCTAAAGAAATGCTTTTGACAAACTTCTGGACCCCTCTCTAAATGCATGAGAGGGGTTTACATACTACTAACTAAAGACTAAAAATAGTTTATTACAAAAATATAGGAGGAGGTTTAAATGACCATTCTCATCTAAGGCAAAAATAAATCAAAAATAAAACTAAAACTGTATCTGAAAATTAACTATGCATCTGTTCTCTGAGATTGCAAGCATTCAGCATCAGCTTCAGGAGCGTCGGTTGGTCGACCTCTGATTTTAGTTGTCTTGCGAAAATAGAATCAGCAAGCATTCGCACTATCTTTTCGGCAGAACTTGTAAGGCATTTCAGAGTCATACATTGATTGTGTGGTTTAACCAAGTATTGCTAGTAAGTGTCCCAATTCAACTTGGTTAACTTCTTGATTGACTCTACCTTTTCTTCAACTTTCTATCTCCAGCTTGTCTGCAGTTGTTGTGCCTTTGGGAGAAATCCTGGAGTGGTTTCTAATATTAGGTTTGCTCTATGAAGATTTTCATTGACACAGTTAATGAAATTACTCACTGTCGTTACTGCTTCTTCCACTACCTGTTCCGCCTTTTTTATTTGTGCATCCCACTTATTGAATAACATTTCTTTGTGGGATTCATTGATCTTGAGTAACCCTGCTCTCTTGCCTTCCTCCAATTCCTTCCAATTTAATTAATCAGAAATTTTCTTATCAATTAAATCATAATCGAGTCACAAATCCATGACTTGACTTGTGATTTTGTCGCTCATCTCGTAATGGGAGCTCCAGTGCTATATTCTTTGGCAGAGTGCCTCTCGCTGTTGCAAGAGTTGGTCATTCAAGAAAAGAGCTTCTGAGACAAATTCTATAACTTTGGGGTCATCTTTATGAATTTCTAATATGGCTTGTAATTGATGTTCCTTTTCGGCCAAACTGCTTTGACACACCAACTGCATCTATTGAAAGTCTTGTTGTAATTTTTCCAATTTTTCTTCTACTTCCCGGTTAGTGCTGGCCTGCTGCAACTGTTGTTGCAAAAATAGAATTTTTGCTTCTTATCCTTAAGCAATAGTTGTACTTTGAATGCTTTATCAATAGTAGTAGAAGCATGTGCTCCTACGATCTAGGATAACTTAGTCAAATTTTCTGTAGGATCAGTGGTAGGGTCTCGCCAAAAGACATCTAGCTCTTCTGCCTCAGGTGAGAGCAAGCTGTCTAATTTTCTTTTCTTTCTTTTTCTTCTTACCACTGCTTCGTGCTGCGAACTGTAAAATACATCTAGAGGAGGAATCTCCTCTATCTTCAGCATGATTTCAGATGATGGGGCTATGCAAATATGCTCCATTTCTGGAGCATCGATGACTATTTCAATGACCATTTTTGTCATTGTATGTGTTGTATTATCAGGTATCTTCATGTTTTTCTCCTCCGTATTGATCAATTCATTAAATGTTTCCCACTCTTTCTCCAGCCTAGTTCTCACTGGCTTTGGTAGCTAGATGAGGGGAGCAGGAACCTTCACTTGTGGTGTCAACAAAACTTGTTTCTCTGGGTGCTCTTTAGATTGGGCAGTATCCCTGACTGACCCTTCACTTTTATTATGGTCACTTTCTGACTGTTTAGACCGTTCTGGTGATTCTTTTCCAGGCTTAGACTTGGACTTGGACTTATTTGTCCCCGAGCTTCCACTTATACTGATGCTGGGAGTGGGCTCCCTTATTGGTTCTAAGCGCAACTTGTCTAAGGGGATGTTTGCTAATCTCCTCTCTCTGTAGAGTTTGAACTCTTGGAATTCCACTATGCCAAATTGAATTTGGGCCATGAAATGTCTTTAAGTGTGCTCTTCTACTGCAAGATGTCATCAAAGAGATCATCTTCTTTAGTGAATACCTTTATTTTGATAGTCGTAGTAAAAAAAATTATTACATCAAAGGGATCAATTGTCTCCATGGAAATTAAACAGTTGTAGATTCAGAATGTTGTCTACTTCTTTGGAAGCATGACCTAAACCAAACAGCGAAAAGGCCCCACAAGCTTAAGGGAATTGCGGCCATATGGCCTTTTTCTTGTCTTTCAATTCTTTGCTCATTCCTCCAACCCCGCAGGTTTGGTAGGCTATTTCACGGGCCATTAGCTTATCAGGAACATACAAGGGAAGCACATGAAGGGAAGCAATGCTTCCAAATACTCTAATATAAGTGAAAAACTCTTCTCCGAACCATCTTCCAACAGGGAGAATATCAACTTCAGCTTCGGGGGAAAATCTTGGGGTGTCTTTATTATACAATATTCTGTGAAGGGGTAACATAACTCCATGACAAATTCTATAAAAATATGGGGTAAAAGTGGAATCCCACAATTCCTTATGGTAGACCTGAATGGGTAAGGGATTTTGTATATTCCACTTCCAACCCATGAGAGGAAATCTAGAAACCGAACAGATTGCATCCATAACATAAGCAGCTAAAACGAAACGAGGATAAATCCTCTGAGAGAGAGTTCTTTTAGACCAGTAATTCCAAATAGCTGAGGCTAAATTATCAGACAATATCTAGGCCCAATCCATAATAGTGGCATTGGTGGCTGCATCTAATAGGGGTAGCCACTCGGATGAAAACTTGTTGATATCAGGCCTTCCAAATAGCCTACATAGCATAGCGGCAGCAAAACAATATGGGGAGGAGAGGGAACCAGTACTGTACATACCGTATTTTTCCTTTTTCAATGGCTCTTCCTTTGCTGACTAGCTTTTGGTGCATTCCACCAGATCTTCGTTCTCTTTGGAAACCTTTTCCATGAACTGCTTGTTGTAGCTAGCTTATGGCTTTGGTAAATGATACATAAGTCTTAAATCCTGTGGGGTAAATGATACCAGTAAGCTCCTAGCTCCAAGACTTGAATTACCTATCTATTATATCAGCATTGTCTAATACCCACTTGACCATGTCTGTATAGGGAAGTATCTTAGGCCTTACTGCTATGCAGTGTAGGAATGAGCATTCAAGTTCAGTAAGTGCTGCTTCAGTTGACCCACGTGCGTCTACTATAACTGTAACTTCCATAACTCTGGGGTTTTCTTCTTCCAACAGACTGTACATGCCTTCCCAAGTGGATATGTCGGCTTCTCTGGTACAGGTGGTGTTTGTGAATAAGGGTATCATCTCTGTTTTCTCAGCAATCGGAGCTTTTCCCTTCTTCCCCATTATGTTCTGCACACTGCTCTGTATATTATTCTACTTGTTGCTCCTGCAAGTTTACAAGTAAGGAACGAATAATGATAAGTGATAAGGTGACGGGAAATCTCTTAATTTTGAAATCATATCAAATATATCACCCTACGTGAAACAACCTTTCGATTAGGTCTAAATATTTTCTCATAAATGACCATCAATAAACCACTAAATTCACATTAATTCCCATAACTCAGTATTGGATTACAAGAAATACTTCATTGAACAATGAGCCCTATTGATCTGCAATAAAGCAATTTTGTGATTTTCTTTGCAATATCGTAGATCGCAATATTGTATATTACCATATCGCTAATCTTTTTTGTTAACAATCATTTATTTAGTTATGCAACTGCGAGATGCGATTTGCGAGATGCTTTATTGCATATCGTAGGATCGGGATGTTTTATCTTGGGTGGTGCTTGCGACATCTGAAATCTGTGATGTGTGATGAGTCTGTAAGGCATGCGATCTCACATCATCGCGTTTTCGCAATTTCGAAAGTTTGTTTATATGATATCCTCCTTTACCCTTTGGCAATGCGATGTTTTATTGTTAAGAGAATGATTTTATTTGAAACTTATCATAATACTTAAGTTTTTTGGGTTTTGCAAATGTTTTTCCTAAGTTTATGATAGTGTGTTTTATTCAAAGGGAATTATAAGTGCTAGTTTTTCTTTTTTTAGAAGGGTCCCCATTTATTTAGTTTTATTACTAATACTAAATAAAAAGGGAGTTGTTGTTGGCCACAACAATTAGTGATTCACTAGGAAGAACCAGTTATCTCTGATTATCTTTTGAATTTTCTAAAACTTCCAAAACAGAAAAGTCTTATCGAAAATAAAACTTTATTATAGAAATATAAAGTGCATCATGCTCTTAGCCATTAATGATAGTTTGTTTCTTCCGTGCTAATTCTGATTATTTTCTTCCCAAAGCTAGTCATTGTATTTACATCAGCCACTACTTGGTTTATATAGATAAATACAAAGACATCTCCGTAGATCAGTTTTAAGCATGCTCATTTGTCGTAGGTAGAGCCACTGCTGCCAGCAGGCGTTCATAGCCTCGACAGGGTTACCTGTTACCCAGCAATGATCTTGTATCCTACTTCGAGAAGTATACAATTTTCAAAGATAAATCCATATCCACACTTATTGCTTTTGTTTTCTTTTAATTCTTAAAGAACAATGTCTTGTTTTGGTGGCCAAATTTTGACAATGCCATTCACTTTATTTATAACTTTGTTGAACAAGTTGGCTCGTGATGAGACCCCTTGTCTTTTGATTGCAACAATCTTGAGTCATTGCCCTGTTTTGGTATGCAGTTTTGGCAATGTCAGCAAGTTATAATCTCTATGATCATGATAAGTCGGCTCGTGATGAGACCTCTTATTCTTTAAGTCTATAGTGTATCATTGGATTACTCCTTGAAACTCGTATCTCCCTAGGTGGGGAGGACGTCATAGGTTCCTTAAGAATAGCTCTGGACGAAAATTATAGAGTTTTTGAAGACAACTTTTCTACAAAGAACCTTCATTTTGTTATTGATGCTTTTTATGACTGATATAATACAAATTCCCACTAAAGGTTGTTTTTTATCAAAATTCGTAAGGCTGAAACTAGTAAAATTTTCAAGCTTGTAGCATTTGACTATATCTTTCAATAATAATGATTAATTTTCCAAATCAATTCTATTTATACAAGCGAAAAATAAAATTTAAAAGAAACACTAATTTTTTTCGTGAAATCCAAAGGTAACCATTTACAACCTGTTTTATTATCAAAATAAAGCTATAAAAAATAATTTACAAAAATAAAAGAGGTCATCTTCTATGGAAAGTATTTTTTAAGGATCTTCCCATTAACAGGTAAAGATTCTCTTTTACCTACTAAATCTTGCAACATGAAAGTTGATGGACCTATAATTTCAACAATTTGGAATGGTCCAAGCCACAATCGTTGGAATTTAGAATGTTTGCCTTTTCTTCGTGAGCCTTATCCCATTTCAATACTAAATCTCCAATTTGAAAATCCTTCATAGATACCATGTTTAAATCAAAGGAATCCTTTACTAATGCTTGATGATGAGCATGTGTATTTTAGCATGTTCTCGTTGCTCTTCTAGCTTAAGGATCTGTAGTTGTCTTAGTCGTAAAGATGAAGATGGTATTTCTTCAATAAATCGAACGAAGGCTAAAGAAGGAATTGCTAGATGAGTTTGGAGAACTACTTCTTTCCCATAAACTAAATTAAAGGGAGAAGTGCCGATGGAAGCCTTTTGAGTTATTCGGTCTGCCCAAAGAGCATACATCAAAGATTTTATGATTCTGATCAATGGTTTGCTTAATGATTCTGATTAAGTTTTTATTTGTTGATTCAGCCAACTCGTTCCCTTGTGGGTAATAATTGGCAAAATATTTAAGCTTAAAACCTCTTTTAAGTTCAAATTCAGTGATAGCATTGCCAAAAAAATATGATGCAATGTCAAACATTAAAGTAGAAGGTAAACCAAACCTGGTAATTATGAATTGATCTATGAAATCGATGATATGTCTAGCATTAGCTGTCTTCAGAGGAACTGCTTCTACCCATTTAGTAAAATAATTTGTAGTTGTAAGGATGTACCTATGTTGTTTAGAAAAGTGAGTAATGATCTCACCTATTATATCCAATCCCCATTGATCAAATGGTTGATTGATATTGATTCATTGCAATGGCAATGATGGTTTCTTCTATATTCCAGCAGCAGTTTGAAAAACTTGACATTTCCTTACATAGCTATGTGCATCTTTAAATAGTGTAGGCCAATAGTATCCTGCGCAAAATTTTATGTGTTGTTGCATCTCATGCATAATGTCCACCTGCTGGTCCATCATGGAGTTCCTGCAACACTTTTTCAGCTTCAGATTTCTCAAGACATCGAAGAAGAACAGAATCATAATTCATCCTAAAAAGTGCATTGTTTACGAGTTGATACTTCTTGGCTTTCAATCTTAGGGCTCTTTTCCTTGTATAATTTAGATTTGAAGGAGCATATCCATTTTTTAGATAAAACATGATATCAGCATGTCTCGATTCAATATCATTTAGGCTTACCTCATACATTTGTACCTCTTGATTAGGAGATGGTATTTCAGATATAAGTGATGCTCCAGCCAACATATTGCAAAAGCCTTGACCTTTTACAATATTTGTTGGCTTGATCTCAGCATCATATTCTTGTAGGGAAGTGACCCAATTTGGTCTCTTTTCGCCCACGTCTTTCTACACTAAGAGATTTCTTACCGCTGGAAATGGCACTATTATCTTTGTATGGGTCTTAAGAAGAAAGGGTCTAAAATGTTTGATCGCTTTGAAAACAGCATAAGCTTGTTTCTAACGTCAAAATAATTTAATTCATCGCCTTGCAAATTTGAACTAAAGAAGGTAATTGGGGCTTCAGCTTTGTCTTGATTGGCTTGCATGAGTATTGCAACATATGATTTCTTAGAGGAAAATGTATAAAAAATGAAAGGATCGGAAAAATTTAGAGTTGCTAGGATGGGGCATTAACAATCGCTTGCTTAATCAGATTGAACGCTTCATACTCTGCTTGGCCCCATTTAAAGAGTGAATTTTTCTTGATCATTGCTTGTAATGGTGACACAATCCTTGAGAAGTCTGGAACAAATATTTTAACAAAATTATTTTGGCCAAGGAAGGATTGCATTGCTTTTTTATTATGTGGTAAGGATAATTCGGAAATTTCCTTAATTCTATCTAGATCAATATGGATTCCAGATTTTAACACTATAAATCCAAGAAGTTTTCCTTCACTTAGTGCAAAAAAAAAACTTTTTTGGATTAAGTGAAATCCCATACCTTTGACAACGTTGGAATATCTACTTGAAGTCTTTGAGGTGATTACCACGTTTTTTAGAATATATTGTTATGTCATCCAAGTAAATCACCATTGATTTGTTTACTAACCCCTTAAATGCAATATCCATGGCCCTTTGAAATGTGGCGCCAGCGTTAATCAGCCCAAATGGCATCTTTTGATATGCATAAGTACCCCATTTCGTTCTGAATGTGGTTTTTAGCTGGTCGTCAAGATGGACCAAAACTTGGTTGTAGCTAGAGAAACCATCTAAAAAGGACATTAATTTTGATCCTGAAACCGCTTGCAATATTTGTTCCATGTAAGGGAAAATTATCTTTTTGGCAGGCTTTGTTAAGATTTCGAAAGTCAATACAAATTTGAATGTCTCCGTTTTTATTTCTAAATGGAACCAAGTTGGAAACCCATCTAGAATGTCAAACAGGAAAAATAATTTGGCTTTCAATAATTTATTGAGTTCATATTTAATTTGACTTTCTAGATTAGGATGAATCTTCTTCAGCTTTTGCTAGACATGTTTTTCATCAGCTATCATCGGGATAGTATGTTGAATGATTGAAGTGTCATAAGTCTTAAGGTCATCGTAATTCTAGGCAAAGACACTTTTATACTGTTTCAGGGGCCGAACAAAGGCTAATTTTTCTTCTAGGGCTAGGCCAAGACCTAGGTTGATATCTTGTGGCTTGGTATCTATTCCTAGATTTAGTAATTCATAGTTCAAAGTTGAAATCTGAAGTTTTGAATTGGTATACCTTTTAAATCAGTCTTTCAAATCATATAGGTCTTCCAACTTGACTACAAATTTTGGTATGGCATTATTGGTGCTCTCTTGTTGTAATTGCTTGTCATGTTGGTCCTCATCAATTATCTGATTAGTGTAAGATCCTTTTGATGTTAGGAAACTCACAATATCAGGGTCATCGTTAAAAATTCTCCAGTTGGTAACATTATCAGGGATGGAGGGCCTAAAGATCAATTTGATTGAGAATCTGTCTGGGCTATAGTCTTCTAAGGGAATGATCTTGGAAGCTACATTAGCCAGGAGGTCAGCACTAGCATTTTGGAGTCTGGGAATGGATGAAATATTGAATGCTATAAAATGCTCAGTCAAATCTTGCGCTAAAGATTGATAATGCTTTAAATGACCTAATAGACAATGTATAGTATTTCGTACCTATTTAATAACAATCTTAGAGTCATCAAAGACTTGTAGATACTTGATATCTAGTCTGATTGCCTTGTACAGCCCTTGTACTAGAGCTTTGTATTCTACAGTGTTGTTTGTGAATTCGAACTCGAGTCTATAGGCTAGGATGGTTTTATTCCCTTCTGGACTAACTAATACACATCCAGCTCTTGCTCCATCATTAGACTTAGAACTGTCAAAAAATAATTTCCAAAACAAAGAGTTATTTATAGGACTATCTACAAAATTATCGCATTTAGAACTGTCTGTTTGAGAAAAGTTTTCTACTTGAGACAAAACAGAATGTTCTAAATAAGGCGAAGTATGAGCATTAAAATTTCCTAAGAAAGAGTCAATAGAATAGTTTCCAATTATATTGTTGTTGTATGTTATAGGTTCATTTTCTCCTTCCAATTCTGTCACTATGTATTTTTGGTGTCTTTCTCGCTCAACCTTTATCTGATTTGGTTTACCATTTTAAGGGAGCCACATGTGTGACCAGTCTGTCGCAAAGTATCCATGAAGCTTTTCATACCAATCCCTACTAAGAATTAAACCGTAAAATTTAGGAATGTCTGCAACTAAAATATCAATGACTTGACAAACCTTTGGATTGGATGATAGCCTTATGGTATCTTGATTTGGTTCACCAATTACTTCAACCTGCAATCGGTCCAGCTGAACCATGCCTACTGCAGATTTTTGAGGTTGGATGTTTAACTTTGCACATATTGTTTTAGGCAAAATATTAGATGAAGCTCCTGAATCTACCAAACAATTATGCAAATTTTTATTGAAAATTTCGTAAGTAAGAAGGAATGGGGGAGTATGGGATTTTGACCTATCTCCAACTAAAGCAATATCATTCAGGTCAAATTTATTTGCCATATTAGTTGGAGGTCTTCCCATCTCATAAGAAGCTTGCGAGATTACAGTGGCAGGAAGAGGTGCAACGAGTATTGCATGTAACTCTTTCAAAAGTAGTTTTTGTTGATGTTTTAATTTGCTCAATTCATGAAACGTAATGTTATCCCTAGTCTTGTTCATGTCTTCAATGATATTATACTCCATCTCATCAGAAAAAATCAATGTTTTAGCTGGAGTTGATGAATCGGATTGGACTGGGCTTGTTTGAGTCGCTTTTGGTGATGATTTCTTACCTGCAATTTTATCCTTGGCTACCAAGCTTGTGCTCTTCTGTTTAGAACTAGGTTGTGGAGGATCGAGTTGATTTCTACTTCTGGTACTGATTGGTGATGCCTCTTGATCCTCTTCGTCTAGAAGAATGAAGTCCCACATTCCTTGTAGCTCTACAACTTCATCTTCATCAATAGGTTCTTCATTAGAAACTTCCTCTTCTTCTCCTTCTGATTCTGCATTTGTTATAGCATTGGGAGGCTTTGAATCAGTTGAAGGATTTTTTCTATAAGGCTTGTAGGGTTTCTTAGAAGAAGTCTCTGCTACTTGTCTTTTAATGTCAACCATTTCGTTAAACATGGTTTTTAAGACTTTCTGCAATCCTTCTAAATCAAATGGGTCTTTTAATTGTTTTTTCATAGGATCATCTCTAAAAGTAACCTTCTTAGATTTTCTTTCATCAACAGCGTTTTTCTTTTCTAAAGCTAAGATACATTTTTCTACCGCTATCGCTTCTTTCATGTTTTCGGCCAATTTTGTCTTGGCATCTCTATCAACAAAGATCGCTATGTTCAATATTAAAGCAGATATGTACCATTCACTTTGAACTTCTTCACTAGGCTTATAAGCGGTCAGAATTTTATTCACAATCTTGTTGAAACGCGAGTTAAAATCTTTGATAGGTTCTCTCGATTCAGTCTTAAGATTCAATAGATCATTGATCAATGTAGCCGTAGACCTATCATCACCAAACTTTGTCAATAATTTCTCTTGGAAAATGTCCTAAATAGTAATGGATCCTGATGGTAATGAGAAATACCAGGATCCTGCTACTGCTTGTAAAGTATAAGGAAAGATTCTAACAACAACGTCTTCATTTGTAACTCCATTTAAATTTATTGATAACATAAAGTTGTTTATGTGTTCTTATGCTAGCATGCCTGCTTCAGGATTAAACTTGGGCAGCCATTTTTGAGGATGGGTCGGTAATTGACTTAAGGGCGCAGGCATTGAGACTACCCCTATATTATTCCATGGGTTTTGAGCCATTGTTTAACTACTAACAGAGGAAAGCGCAGATGAAGTTCCTTGTGGTAGGGATGAGGATGTTAAAGTTCCAGTACTGTGATGGAAAACAATATGAAGTGGAGGAGTGGATGGTTGACTTCGCAATGGAGAAGTTGGAATGGATGTTGATGATGAAAGAGTCTCACTATCAGACCCTTGAGGTGACTTCCTTGCTCTTTTCCTTTTAGGTAGAGGTAATTCAGTTGGTTCGATACAAATTTTTCACTCTGTAATCTTGTAAGAGGATGGGAAGGATTGTATTTCGAAGTCCCACTACCTTGAGATAATTCAGGCTTTTGCGGTGATATGGAAAATCCTTAAAGTTTATGGATCAAAGACTCAACTTCAGGAGGTTTGATAGTAGATCTATCTGAAATGGTTGGGTTTGTGGCAGTGGTTGTTGTTTTCTCAACTTCTCGCTTAAGATTTAAAGACTCAGAATGTGATGGAGAAGTTAGAGGAGATGTTGAGGGCGATTTACTCTCAGAATGGTATTTAGATTTAGATTTACTAGCCATTCACAGTTCGAGCCCTCCTTATAGCGCCAAATATGTTGAAGCCCCGAAAATCGGGTCTACAACAAGGGGGCTACCCACCCGGTCCGGACCTTGAAAGCAGCTCCTTTTCCATTTGGGATGGCGGGTCCAAGACTAATTTCCCAATTTGTTTGTGATTATAAGAGTTGATGTTTTCCTTTCTAAAGATTTCTAAATATAATGTTTTTAATCTAAATCTAAAAAACATGCAATTTTATTCTAATGAATGAAAACATCTAATTCTAAAACTATCCCAGGAATTAACTTTTCACTTATGCAATCTAAAATAGTTTCTAACAATAATTGGTAATAAAAAACATTCAATTGCTACAAGAAAAGAATTCATTAAAAATGAATTGTTTCGTATAAGAAATTAGCCGAAACAATTGTGAGAAGCATATCACATAATAAGTTATTCATACATTTAAGCATAAATAGAATAGTCACCACGGTACAAAAGTGCTAAATGATAACTTAAACATTCAAACTTTCATATATAAACAACTGAACGTAACATATTACTTGACACATAAGCGGAAATGATTAAGAGATAAAAGTACCATTGGTAACAAGTCCTACTCAGGAGCTTCAACAATATAGATTTATCTTCTCATAATTCAATATCTACTAAGAGTACAGAAATGCATTTCAGTAGTAGACATTAAACACAGATATCAATAAATCTCGTTCCATTCATTCATCAAAACCTCCTCAGAGGGTGCAGAAGTGCATGTTCTGAATAAATGTTTTTAGTATTCCTGCGAAAACAGAATCAGCAAGTGTTGGCACTATCTTTTCAGCAAAATTTGTAAGGCATTTCAGAGTCATACATTAACTGTGTGGTTTAACCAAGTATTGCCAATAAGTGTCCCAATTCAACTTGGTTAACTTCTTGATTGACTCTGTCTTTTCTTCAGCTTACTGTCTCCAGCTTGTCTGCAGTTGTTGTGCCTTTGGGAGAAATCCCAGAGTGGTTTCTAATATCAGGTTTGCCCTACGCAGATTTTCATTGACACAGTAAATGGTGTTACTCTTTGATGTTGTTGCTTCTTCCGCTGCCTGTTCTGCCTTTTTGATCTGTGCATCCCACTTATTGAAAAACATTTCTTTGTGGGATTCATTGATCTTGAGTAACCTTGTCATGCAGAAAGAGTTAATCTTGCGGACAAAACCAACCTCCCTAGAAGCCTAAGACTTTCTAGTGACAAACAAGACAATTAAGAGCAATCCTTCTCTAAACATGCATTTACCATATAAGAAATCAAGTGTTTAGATCCTACCTGTAGTCCAACGCTGTTGTAGTAGTCCAGCCTCGTCGATCCGGATGAGCTCCTCCTTCACTTCGAAACCTGCATTCACTAACAATCAAACCATTAAATAGCACCTGAATATCTCATAAAATAAAACATATTCAACATACAGACCAAGGAGTATATGAAACAACTCATTAATAACAAATTGTTGAGAAGAATGGACTTATTTGTATTAATAGGAAACAAAAGAAACCATTACAACCTGAGCCTTGGTGTTGTGCAAGTTCCTCCCAGGGTCCAGCAAGAGTTTTCCTTTATTTTGATAAGCTCACCCACTTCCAAATGAAACAAGAAAGGATGGGAATCTCTCCTCACAAGCTTCTACAAGGAAGTCCTAATTCCAGCAGCATCTACCCTTTGGAATGTTCGGCTTTCATCCTCTCCTCCTCTGGCCCAATGCCTGTATTTATAATGCTATAGAGGAAGTTAATCAGGTCCAACATCAATGGGATAAGCCCCTCTTTTGGATGGGGTAGCTCCTCTCTTGATGGGATAAGTTCCTCTTTCATAGGGATACATGAACCATCTGGAGGCGCTCAATACACGTCAAACAAGCTTCTAGAATGCTCTAGAAATGACCACAAGTAACTTTTTTAAGATCAAACTCGTGCCTTTTGACCTTTACAGGAGTACACACCCATCCCTTTACATACAGAGCATGAAAGGACGCAGGTATTGTTAACTTGGGATGCGTACACGCAGGTAAGGTAGAGAGAAACTGCGTACCCAGAGATAAACATGTTTTTAATGACTTTCTTTCTTTCTTGAAGTTTGACATGAAGAGCAGAGGTATGAGGCTTGCTAAGGAGGATAGTATGACTGTTGATGGAGCCATACTAACTGCAAATAGTCATGGTGACAAATTTTAGTGTAACACTTACCCAAAAACGGGGCCCGCAATTTGGAATTTCATATTGTAGGGTTAGGTTTTGGAATGTGAAGGGTTTTCCATTATTTCTCAACAATAAATAGGCCTTCAAGCATCATTGTAACACAATTCAGAGGCATGTAGCCACACATCTCTTCTCAGAGATAAGCTACCATTGCCCTAGCTGGTTTATTTCCATTTCTAGTTGTAAGCATATTTCAGTATTTTCCATTAATGAAATGAAGTATTTTCCGCTGCATCTTTGTGTATATGGTTATCTCT
>APFE031323903.1:0-14575 GCA_000404065.3 Pinus taeda | reverse complement strand
ATGAGGTGTATTCCACTGAGGCTGTG
This sequence comes from Pinus taeda, assembly GCA_000404065.3. Classification (NCBI taxonomy): domain Eukaryota; kingdom Viridiplantae; phylum Streptophyta; class Pinopsida; order Pinales; family Pinaceae; genus Pinus; species Pinus taeda. The sequence goes on along the minus strand of APFE031323903.1, from coordinate 14,549 downwards.
GCTGAGCATAGGAGTGAAAGGAATGAGAAGATGGTTGGGCATAATATGGATCTATGAAGGAACAAGGAGGAGGTGTGAACCAGGAAGGATGAGCAGGGGGGCCCCAAGAAGGTATGAAAGTGGCTTGATAGGGGTCGTAATAGGTCTCGGATGTCCCTTGCAGTTCCTGCTAGTAAGGTATGGGTCCATGTGATCTCCTTTGGTTCATGAAATTGAGTGGTTCAGTGACTTCTTTGGCTCTATGATATGCAACTTTAAGTCCAAGCAAGGAAGGGAATTGATTCGTAGGATGGTATTCTTCACAGACAAAACACACTTCTAGGGAGTGCATTGGACATTCGTTCCTAGGATGCTTTGTAGTGCACCTAGGAAAAAAGATGACCAAAGCCCTCTTGGCTTCCTCTTGCTTCCTTTGGATCTGCAAGGTATCCAGTTGCATGGGAAGAAACTGCCTCATATCACTCTTGAAATCTTCCATATGATTTGCAAATTCATTATCGGACAAGCCACTACTCTAAACATTTCTGCTTGTAGCCATTTTCTCCAGAGGAATGTTTTCTTCTTCTTCTCCCCTAGAGGTTCTTCAAATATGCCTTTATGTCTGCCCAGGGGTTCTTCTTAATCACAACCATCGAAGAAGAGAGAAGGTTGGCTGTGTGAAGTAGTGGGGGGTGTTGTGCAAGTATTTTTCTGACTTATCTCTACTCTTACAAGGCATTAAAGAAAATCTTTTTGGTTGATTTTTGTATTTTTCTTCTTGTACCTGCAAAACTAAAATAGATTGAATTGCAACTAACTATCTCAATGAAATGAAAATGTGGAATTGAAATGAAAGCAGGAAATGACTAATCTATTTTACTCAAATGAAATTGTAGGAATGAAATGCTAAGTTACGCTTGCCAAATGCAAATTGCAAAAATGAAATGCTAATCTATGCTTGCAGAATTGAAATTGTGGAATGCTAATCTATGAAAGCAAGAAATGTCTACCCTACTTTTGCAGAAATGAAATTGCAAAATGGAAATGAAATAAACTACTTAGCAGAAGGTTGTAGTAGAAAATAGAAGAATAGCAACAATCACCAATACTCTGACGCTTCCCTGGAAATGACGCCAAAAAGATGGTGGGCCCCAATATTGCAACAATAATGTTGCAACTCCCGGGACTCCCTTCTTTAATTTTATCAACCCGGTGGTTCGTAACAAACTTGGAAGCGACGGTGTTGTATGTACAAGTACTAGCTCTTTCCGCCGGTGTCACTTGGTCAGCTGGCACAAGTCCGCTAGGGGCTTAAGCCAACTTCTATGAGCTCTGAGAAGAAGCTTTTTAACTGATGGATGAAAGCTAACTCAAAGGAAGCTAATCTACTTGCAAAAAGAAACTGAAAGCCAAAAAGAAATGCAAACCCTAGCAAACCCTAATTCTACCAGCTAGTCCTATTGATGCAAGAATGAGAATGCAAACTACCGAAAGAGATTCCATTACTTCTATGAAGTTAAAATGCATGTGGCTAAGTTATCACTATCTGAAGAAAACATGTTTTTGTATTTTTGAATAAGTTGTTAGAATTATCATGCATGTGCTTTTAACTGGCTTTTGAATGTGCAGAGGTGGTTTGGCGAGAGGAAATGCTTGGAAAAGGTTGGGAAGGTTCAGAGAGGGTCTAAGGAGTCCCTAACACTCTTCCCCAGAGCCTCACAAGGTTTCGCTATCAGGAAACCTCACTTGTGAGCTTCTACAGAAAGTTTGCAGGGGTTCTACAGGAAAGTTCAGGATTTCTACAGGAAACTCCAGAATTTCTACAGGAAACTTGGAAGTCAGTTTCTAGGAGTTGGATGAGTGAGGGAAGGTGCATGGATGGATCTGGAGGTAGGATAGGGGTCTAAAGCAGCCTAAGGACTGGTGGATGGAGTGGTGAGGAGGTGTAGAAGGTTGACTTGGCTTGAAGAAGGCTAAGGCAATAATTGCACAAAAACTAGGGTTATGTGAGCAAATGTGGCAAACGTGAGTGTAGAGCGATAACTAGGGTCTCTCACACCACCAATTATTCCACATTATTAAGTCAATCCTGGATTTTTTTGTTCTTTCAAGGAGTAACTCAATCCGAGGCTGTTTTGCCCAAGTAATGCTCGGTAGTATAGTGCTCTAATGATTTGAAAGGAAACAGACACTAAACTGTAACTAAACCAACTCAAAAGATAAAATCACACAACTCAATTGATCATTCAAGGGTACGGAACCAATAACCCTTCCCTTTAGAAACTGATAAAGAAGGAAACCAAAGCATGGACTTATAGATCTAGGAGTCAGGCAGCGTCTTGCTGGGCTCACGACAGTCTTAGGCCTGCTATCACGCGAAAGCAACAAAGGCAGATAAGCGAAAGTAAATGGAGCAGCAGTTATGGAATGGAACAGCAGTAATCAAATGGAACAGCATAAGTAAATGGAACAGCATAAGTAAATGGAACAACAAACAGGAAACGTCAATCGAACGTAATAGCAAACTCAATTGGAACAGTAAAACGCAAATGAATGTACACGTTCTAAACTATTACAACAATCCGAGAGTAATGTATGATGTGACTATATTTCTGAGCAAAGTGATATTGTCTTCAAGTCTCGCAAACACTTATTTTATATGAATCCAATGGTGATACCAGTCATACTAATACCTTGTTATAGAAATGGATGCAATTCGAATAGATTCACTTTATGTAACACAGAGACGTGAATTAGGAAACTTATTCAGATTCAGAGATTAGCTAAGAAGCATAGTCTATCATATAAAAGATACATCAGATTGCTGAAACAAAAGAAATAATAAAACCACACCAATCACCGTATGATACAACAGCGAGTGACCGTCGGAGCTGGGCCCTTGGCTACGAATGGTACACCGCTTGAAGCTACTTCAGATACAGAAACGAAGTGAACACAAAGTCCTTTATATTGATTGCATTAACAAGGGTACACAAAATCAGGTCTCAGCAAAAATTAATGCTCAAAGCTTGTTCTGAATCATGTAATTACAATAATTGATCTCCCCCACGCTCAATGGCGTGGTATCTTTATATAACAGAAATGACGGAGATGTCTAGATACAAAAGATAAGCTAAAGCAGCGATTCCTCAGGATCAGAGATCCTGAGGGATTCGCTAATCGTTCAGTTCTTCTCGTTCCTTTCTTGCGTTCTCCGTCTTGGTGTCCCACGTTCTTTTCCTGCATCATTCGGCTCTATTTTTACTTGATCGCGTCCGCATCCGGTTCCCTAGCGACGGGACAACAGTTGCTTTCCCTTTACTTCTTGTTTTTGCTCGATGATCCCCTGTTTCCACGTCCTTCTGCATAGAAAACATCGATTATTGGTGATTGAGCTTCGTTTGTCCATTTTCACATAATTTATCAAAACCCTTTTATTCTTTAGAATTATAATGCAGAAAAGGTTAGGAAATTTATTAGAAAACCACTAGATTATTATTCAAAAAGCATACCTTCCAAGCGCTCCACAGTGAGGTAAGGATTCTAAGTAGAGGGTGGAGTGGATGACGCTGATGGAGAATAAGCAGATGAAGGAGTGGCAAAGGTGCTCTGCAAGTCGTTTTTCCAATCTGAACCAAAAAAGACTTGTAAATTTAAAGACCTAGTTATGTTGACCTAATATGCTAGCTGTTAGTAAAGATAATGAACATAAGTGTAACCTGCAATGAAAGCATGTATTTTAACTCATGCAACTAATAAAATGAAATTCTGAACTTGTAACCAACTTCTACACATGAAAATCAAACACTAGTGATTGCATGGAAAAGCAAAATCAGTGTTTCTGTGGGCAGCAAAGTCATCCTAGTCACAGCTCCTGATCCCACTGAGGGAGAGGTGAAACCACAGATGTTTGTTGGCCCTTTTCTTGAAGCTGTTTCTGTTAACAAACTATCAACTAAATCTAAGCATGAAAAGCTATTTTACTCATCAAAGACAACCTAAATAACAAAACTAGATTTAAATCTAAATAGCAGATTTTATTTTAGGAATGTGGAAAAGACACACGAAAGTAAACAAAGGAAGTACTGGGCACTTGAGATGGGCCCAACCCCAAGAGCTACAGCCTCCTAAGTGAGATTTAGAGCTGGTGCAAAGCTGGATTCATCTTTATTGATCAAAAGAAATTTTACATTCCAAAAACTGTCCACAAGGAGAATTTGAAAATGTGCTGAAAGCAAAGCTAATCCATTGCCTAAAAATCGAATTACAAAATGACTAAATATTGGCTAACCAAAATGACTAACTACGAGCTATCTACTGGCTATCAAATGGCTAACCAAAATGAGGCCCTAAGCCCTCTTATTTATACAAATTGAGGACCCCAACAGTCCTCCTAAACTTTAGGGACTCGGCTGCCCAAAACTTGTAGTTAACAACAATCCTACTTTACTTGCTTGGCTGCCCTTGTGCAAATTTATTTGGTGGCCCTTGAACTCCGAGCTGATGGTGGACAATTCGAGGTAAGGGCCCTTAAATGAAGGGGACACCTTCCTACAAATCCTCTCACTTGTTCTCCCACGAATTTGGCTGCCAAGTGCTCATTAAAACCTTCAATTGTGTCTCCAAATTGACCAAAAAGGCTACACAAAGCACACATTAGACTTGTTGGCATAATGACTAACACAATTCACTCTATTAGCATAAATATAATAAAAAAACGCAATAAACTAATGAGAACTGTGGATTAAGTCGAATTAGGAGGTTGAATGAGCCCAAATAATTATCCATTTTTGGGGCTCATCACTACCAACACCCTTGACTTGGACTTATAGACGCAAAGATAATATTGCCTTCATAAACCCATAACATTCAAGATAAAAACAAAAACTGACTTGTATCCTTATAGCCTTGCTCTATTTATACATTCCCATGGTCCACGGACCATGGGCAGCTCGACTCACTTTTTATTTTCTACATTATTTTAGAGCGGACAACCCTTTGACTTTACTCCTTACAATTCATGCTCTGCACACCTCACGGAGCCTTTACCATACTATTACCCAAAATTGTGGGCTTTGATCCCCAAAAACATTACACGGGGCCTCCGCTACACAACAATTGTTTCTAACTCAAGATCATGTGTCGAGTAATTCTATTAGTGCTCATTAGGTTTCCATGACTCATAGCCTACTACCTGTCCTTTTTGCATAAGATCTCCACCATGTCCTCTTTTGTAATCATTTGTAGATACCACAAACCTTTTATCTGTATCTGTAATATTTAACACTCGAGCCTTCATCAACAACTTCTTCACTATTTGAAAGTATCTGCACATTTCTCTATCCAATCAAATTTCTTACCTTGTCTCTGCAGTGATGTAATAGGATATGCAATGCAATATAACTTCATTATGAACTTCATATAATAACTCGCTAACCCCAATACCTCATCCACATTTCTAGGAGCTTCCCACTCCATGATAGCTCTTATTTTCTAAGGATCCATTGCTATGTCTCCCTTGGAAACAACATGTCCGAAGTAATGTACCTTTGTTTCAAAGAAACTGCATTTTCTTAACTTGGCATAAAACTAATACTCTCTCAATAATCTCAACATTTATACTAAGTTCTTAACATGTTCTTCCTTATTCTTAGAGTATTACAATATGTCATCAATGAATATAACAACAAACTTGTCCAACAAAGAATGAAACACACTATTCATCAATCAAATTAACATAGATGGAGCATTAGTCAAATCTAATGGAACTACAAAAAAATCATAATGCTCATACCTATTTTGGAAATTTGTCTTGTAAATTTCCTCTTCCTTAATGTGTACCTCATGATATCTGGATCTCATATCGATATTTGAGAACACTATTGTTTGCTTCAATGGATCAAAAAATCATCAATCCTCAAAAATAGATTCATGTTCTTCATGGTCACCTCATTCAACTTCATGTCATAAATGCATAGCCTAAAGTACCACCCTTCTTCTTCAAAACTAATATTGGTGCACCGTAAGGGGATACACTTGGCCTAATGTATCCCTTGTCAAGAATTTCCTTTAATTGAAACTTAAAATCTACTAATACTAGAGTGCTCATCCTGTATGGTGCCTTTGATGCTGGTGCTACCCTGGGTATGAACTCAATGGAAAATTCCACTTATCGATGTGGAGGAAACTATGAAATCATTGCAGGAAATACATCCTAAAATTGTTGCAAGATCGAGTACTTGTTGGATACCTCCACTTCCTCAACATCCTTATCTTTATTTCTAGAAATATGCACTACAAATAACACACACACTTTTCTGTAACTACGCTTTACCTGCATCACTGTCACCATTCTAACTGATGTTTCTATCTTCTTACTCTGTAATATGATTTATTCTCCATTGTCATCCAAACACTCAATTGCCTTGTCGTAACAATCACTTTCCTCCTATGAAAATAGAACCAGATAATATCTAAAATCATACTATATGATCCCAACAACAATACATTCGAATGTTCTAAGCTAGGCATAACATTCAGCTAGAATGAACAAGCTATTACCGAGTGATACACACTCTTATTTGCACCTGTAGCCAACTTCACTAACCATGATTCTACATGCCCTTATTTATTCAAAGTACACTTATCCACCAAGTCTGACTAACATAACTATAATTAGATCTAGGTTTAATCAAAATGGAAGCAACTTGATCATAAATCTTACCTTCTATCTTGATAACATTTAATTGGTGATCTTCCTACTTATTATCCAACACTACATAAATCTGTGGAATGCTCTATCCAACATCCCAAACTATCGATGCTTCATGTGCACTGTAAATATAAGGCCAACACTCTAATAGTCTTGTACCATCACTCTTCTTCTATCGCCCTCCAGTATCTGACCCATGTACCTGTCTAACCATGTTGAACTCCTTATTCGGTGCAACATTTTCTTTCTCATCTTCATCTTGTGGCCTTGTTTTCTTCATCATCCATTTAACTTCACATTTTTCTTTTCCTTTCCATCTTTGCTGAGATTATGTCCTACTCCTTTTTTGTTGATAACAATGTTTGAAGTTACCAATGACTTATTCAAGTGACCTAGGCTCATCTTAGATAATCGAATCTATAAATGCTAATGGAAATCCACTAAAAAATATCTGAAATTTTTCCTTCTCATCCTTAAGATACGTTAAATTCCTCAATAACTCCAAGAACTTACTCATGTATTACTGATCTGTCATCAATCCCATATTTATCTCATAGAATTCCTTAGCTGTTATTGTAGTACCTATATAAAAATTACTTCTACCTTAAAAGTCTCTTGAATTAATGCCAACTCAACTCCTTTGTCCTGATATCTCTATCCTCATTCACATCTTCCCACAAGATATCTGCTTTTCCTTTGAGGCTAAAGATATCTATTATAGCCTTCATGTTCTCTGTGTACTCATGCAACTCAAAGAACTTATTCATCCCGAGTAACCATGGTTTTAAATCTTCTAGATTCCTCAATTCTGCATCAAATGTAGGTGGCTTTTCTTTCTTAAACTCATCAAGAAAATATCCCCTATCACTCCTTCTATAAGGATGATAACAATGACGATCATAGTGCTTGTCAGAACTAGAACAAGAATATAACTTGTGTCCATCACCTCTTCTATCTGGAGTATATAAGGACATGCCATATCTGATCTTATCATCTCTATCTGACCTATGTCCACTATGAGATATACTTCCACATGCCCCGTTATTCCTATCTTCCTACTCACATCTGATCCGGAGTGGCCCCTACCTTTGCAATTCTAACAATATATCGAGGATTAATGTATTGCGTTATGTCCGTTTCTTCTATGCCTGCCCGATTCTATCATTATCGACTTTGCAACTTCTTATTTATGCCTTCAATATCCTCAATGTGTATACTATGTAAAACAAGTTCCCAACACCACGCTTCTCATCTAATCCGTAGGGAAAGTCTCATGAACTATAGTCTATGATATTCCTAGTCATCTTTTATATTCTTCGTGTAACTATACAATGTTAGCTAAACTAGAACATAATATAATCAACATACCTTAGTATAGTTCTGGTGAGGATAACTTGTCTGCAAGAGAAAGCATATTAGCAAGATACATGTATAAGCATAATCATAATAATACATAAACATCATTTCCACAATTACTAATGCATGACCATATCGACGACATACCATGACCTCATGTACAACAACTATCATGATGTCAATGTGTGCATAATCAACATATGTATGACACACATTCATACACATTGCATACAAACATGACATGCATAACCAATTCATAAGTGACATATACTCATGATAAACTCATCCAACATCAAGACCATCAACTTTGACATGGTGACACAATTACAACCATGACCAATGCCATGAATACACAGCATTGACATAGATCACAAGCATAGAGAAAAAATATATGCAACCAACATGAATACATGACCAACACATTACCCATCTAGTCCAAGGGATCAACCATGCTCTAATACCACTTTGTAACACCCTCCTCCAACATTCACCCAATCTAACGTGCACTAGGGTAAATATGTGACGATATTCTACTATGATGTGATTAAAATCCCCAAGTATAGTTAAGGAAGTGGAACCGACAAATAAAATGAAACTGACCTTTCACACATGCTATATAATCTTCAAGAGCCACCCAAGACTTCCAGGTGACCATCCCTCGAGACAAGTGGACATTTCACTACCCTAGAACCTCAGTCACTTCCATGACAACTCATGCATGCGACTGGGACTCTCCATTCACTCCCATAGCAAGGCATCCATGAGATTGGGGAAATTTTCAACTACTTCTGAGCCAGTGACCCCTACTTCTCTACCAATTTTTCAAGGCCAAGACTCGGGCCACTTTCTATGACTTCATGAAAACTTCAAAAATGACGAAGAACATTGAGACAACATTACTAATGCAAATATTTGATCAATGACTTGACTGGATCCCTACTAGCCGTGACAGACATTTCCTCAAACATGTCAAAAAAATGCATTCTATAGGTCATAACAACATATCTGAGTATGGGGGTCACAAACTTATCTATGATTCTTAAAGAAGCATTGTTGCCTTATCAAAATAGTTGCATTATCATCTATTAGGTCATATATTCATTGTACATTCATTTGAAAATTAAAACATGATGAGAGCCATACACCAAGTATGTCATAAAACATACTCATAACTATCATATAACCAATAGAAATAACATGCATATAACAACCATAAAAACCACATATAATCTAGTACATTTAGCCAATCACCCCCATGCCATATTACAAGTAGGAATGTGGGAATCAAAACAAAACCAAGTCAGGTTTCCTCAGGCTTTGTCACAATCCCCATCGAATCACTAGGCCCTAAACAAGCATGGATGCCATGCAATTTCTCCACCTACACCATGAGGAATTCTCTTGTCCCATAGTATTTAGGCTTTATTGTATATCCCACCATACAATAGTCGAGGATTCATAGGACTAATCATGAATCCATCCTCTAGGCTTTACCTTATATCACGTTATTCACTAGTCAAGGATTGATAGGCCTCATCAAGAGAACAAACATCTATTCTTTACTGTATATCCCATCATACAATGCTCGATGATTCTTAGGCCCACCAAGGCACACAAAAATTTGCCTTCCACAATCATAGTTTGGCTAAGGGATTCATAGGCATTGTGTTCTTTCTTTCAGAGACCACCTCACTCATATTTGAGACCATATGTTAATCTAGATCAACCAAATACAAGACAACCCATCACATCATGTTTATCCGTAAATCGAAAGGTAGGGTTCATGAACATTTTCACACCTCAAAAAACCCATGCCAATGATAGAAAGAGAACAAAATAGACAGATGCATGTACCATGCATGCCCAAAACTAGCAAGGAAATCACACATCAAAATCGATACCTAAAAATAATCTCAATGTAGCTAATAGATGTTGCACTTCCTTGCTCGATCTTTTACTTCTTGGACCTTCCTTTGCTTTCTTGGTCCAATGGTGGAGTTCTACAAGAATATTCTAAGTTTGCAAGAGTGCGGGAGAGAGAAGATAGAGAGAGCTCCAGAACTAAACTAACAAAAGGTACCAACTCATCCTTAGAATACATTCTATTAATGAGGCCTCTATTTTTTTCAATTTTCCATTATTTTCCTTAATTTTCTCCTAAATTACATTGTTTTCATAAATAAAATGCCAATTAATGCCTCATGCCCTTCCAGCCTTTGCCATTTCCTTTGCCAATTTTCTTAGCCATAATAAACCAAATGAATACCTGCACTTGTATGTTTTTCCCAACATTCAGGTTGGATTATGTGTCCCATGACCTTGGTTATTATATTTTCCTTTATTAGATTTATCACATGGAATTTTTTACTAAGGTTGTTACAACCGACTCAGATTGGCCTTTGTCATCAACCTCTTGAGATCATGTTGGTGATAAAACTTCATATAGTGATATTAAGGTCCATGGGAAAAATGGTAAATTCAGGTTTCCCTATAGGTTATGTGAAGACAATCATCCTATTTACCATCTTCCTTCTCTGGATGAATCCTCAAAAGTTTTGGAAAACCTTACAGCTTCTCAACCTTGACTTCTGGCTAGTTATCCAAATATTTCCCCTAATCCTCCACTAAATGATGAAGTGATTGATCATAATCCAAATACAATCAATCTCACTCTCTCTGAATGTGAATCCCATGAGTCTGTTACTGACCAACCATTGGTTGAGGTAATGGTTGACTCGATTCCAACTTTAGTTGATCATACCTTTCCCGTAGAGAGTAAAGTGAATACCTCTCACATTCTTCCATTTCTTCATATTCTAATGAGATGGGGGGGAACCCTCCCATTTCAATGGAAGAGAGATACAATCCTCCTGTTCCCACAACACAAGGATGAAATTATCCCATTACCGCAGCATAGCAGAAAAATTATCCTGCTCCCATAACACAAGGGGGAAGTTCTCCCATCCCATGACACCCCCTGTTAGTAGTATGGTTAGTTCCTTTGTTTGGAGTCGATTGGAGAGATATCATCTTCCTCCTTATGTGACCTTATAGATTATAGTATAGAATTATAATATGTCTATACCTCATAGAGTGATAAACGAATGGGTGTCTATTAATATTTTGTCCTCAACTACTTGGCAAACTTTGAGTTCTCACATCTTGTGTCCATTACCCAAAATCTTTTGAATTTTAACAGAGGAACCAATCAACTATTTGGGATCCTTCTTCATTTTCCTATTACTTTGGGATAAAATATTGTCTATATTAATGGGAAGGTAGTCCAAGTATCTTTGGATTTTATTTTACTCCTTGGGTGTGACTATTTTTATGGCATGGGAGCTCTTCTCTCTTCACTCTTTCATGTGAAGCATTTCCCACATGAACGAAGGATCGTCATCATTGACTAACTTTTGTTTGTTAGTACTAATTTGACTCCTAATAAAATAGCATTCCTAAATGTTCCTTATATGTAAGTGGTATCTTCCCCACCACAGATTAATTTTGTGGCAACTTGTTCCATACTAGCATCTAATGATGATCTAGTAAGTTATGTAGTACATTATTTATTGGGAGAATTGGAGCCTCATATTTCCATTGGATCCTTTGATACCTTCTAGAGCATTGTCCTCTCATATGATTAGAACCTCTTGGAAACTATGGGATTTTGAGGGCGATGACTAGGTCCCTCAAACAAAGTTTTTTTTCTTGTGTCAAGCTCATTCAAAAATGAGACAACTTCTTAGGGAAAAGTTCCATTTCTTGTGTCAAGCTCGTTAAAAAATGAAATAAGTTTTCATGAACATATTTCTTTTCCTATTTCAATCTCGTTAAAATATGAAAAAAATCCCCTTTTAAGCCAAGCGCTTGATTAGATATTGTAAATTATCAGTTGAGTCTCTCACCTGATCTCATAAATGAACCTTCATTCCATCCACCTATTAGTAAACAATAGTCTGCTTAGGTGAATTAAATGAAGCTTGAGGGGAATGTGCCTACAATTTATTCATTATATTGGGGGCGTGCGAACTTATTTCAAGCATATTTTTTCTCTATTTCAAACTTCTGTAAAAAATGAAACCACTCTCAAACATAATTTTTATCATGTTTCAAGCTTGTCAAAAAATGAAACCAATTTCAAGCATAGTTCCCCATGTTTCAATCTTGTGTAAAAAATGAAACCATTCTCATCCTATTCCTATGATTTCCATTCTTATCTCCCTATTTCTATCATACGAGCCTTAGTTTTCTCTTTCAATTGTCACAATCTCCTTGTCCAGCATACACATTCACTTGTTTTTCTTACCCTTTCCAAAGGAACCACTATGATGAGTGGTCTTATTACCCAACCACTTGACCTATACATGTTTTAAAAAGTTCCATCATAATGAGAACCAATATTTATCCTTTTATACCACTCATTACAAAACATGGATTTCTCTTTCAGCTCTTTTCATAATCCCTAAACGTGAAAATATTGTCGAGCACTTGTATTTTCAAATTCATTAAAGTAAATGAAAATACATCTACTCATCATAAGTTTAACCCTTTTCTGGATTAACATAGACTATTTACCAAAAAGTAATACCTTAGTCGAACATGGCTAATAGGTCCTCCTGAGTATTGTTTTCTACCTCTTTGGACTCAAGAGACTATTGAGGAAAAGGACCCTTTGGAGTTTTCTTTTTCAAACTCTCTAAACATGAGAAGGAGTAGAGTTAGAACTTCGTTGGACTTGTAAAAAAATTAAACATCAATGTAAGTGTCAAACATGATGAGGCCTAACCACTCCTTCTCAAGGTTCATTATACATACTTAGAAGGATTCATCTAAGGGATGAACTTACAGATGATGCATATGTTATCCTCCTCAAGCTTGTTAAAAATAAAGAGGTACCGAACAAAAATGGCAGGGAAATTGGAAAATGGATTACTCTACTTGTTAATGGTAGTGAGCCGATCTTGAACATGAAACTCCTCCACTTCATCTTTGTGGCCGTTCAGTTGCAAAATATGCTTGTCTTTTGGTGCATCATACCTTTTCAAAGCCTTTGTTTTTGGTTTTGGGTCAACGATGCCAATTTCATTCATTTTCACTGATGTGTTTAGGAGAAGTCATTCACTTGATATCTACTATGATACTTTTAATCCTAAATTCATGTTTTTCCCTCCTAAAACAATTCCATATTAAAATCATTTTGTCTCAAATCATGATACTAGTTTCGTGTCGTTTATGGGCGATGCATCAAGGCCCTCATGTGATGGTTCTCTTCTTGTTGACATCAGCTCATTATCCAGGAGGTTGACTTGCAGACTCTACCTTCAATACCTTAGAACTTGTATACATCAATGGAAATTTTCCTCACTCTCGGTGAAAGGTTTTTGTCACTCGCCTTCAACCAAAAAATTTTGTGTGGTTCTCGACTTCAAGTCATTCATTCACACCATGAAGATTGCATTATTCTACCTTAAGAGCCATTAACATCAACAATGGTTTCTCTCGCATTTTTTAACAACTTACATCATTGGCCAGTAATCATATGTTGTCTACCATGTCTGACTCTAACTTCCTTATTCACATGGTTAGACTGGCACGTTAGACGATTCAATGAATGAGATAGAAGACCCCAGATCTAGGTCCATCCATCCGGGATGTGATTTGAGGATTAATACACGATCATAACATATGATGGTGATTATCATATGAATAGTCCTCCAATCATTGATCCACCCTTGTCATTAGTGCCATCATTATACATGTAATGTTAGCTTATGCGTTGACTATGGGTATGCTTCCCTCAACAAATATATCATGATGAAAATATATTGTAGTAGATTATGATTTGACGAGTTTCTCTTGATTCAAACTTGTCAAAAGGTAAAGCACTTCAATCATCATTCGTCATTTCTAACTTTGTTCTTTAGGGTCAATCTGTTATAGGCCATTTTGTTGCATCTAAATAGGCCTACCAACTAGATCAATCAACATCCATGAACACCTTGTCATCATACCTACACAAAGCTCTAAGCATGACTCTCCAAAATACCTATGTTTCTGAGTTTGACTGCCTCATTATAATGCTTTTAAGTCCCAATGGTCCCTATCCATTTAGGGACATATGTTCAACAACATGTTTCTCCCTTCTCCACCTTCTTTGATCAACAACAGGTTGTCCCTTGTTTGGGTTGTCTTGATTGTAGAAGCTCAAGAAAAATAAAACGAATCTTGAAGCTTCCTCTTCTAGAAGTTCTATGATTTGTTACAACCTTTTACCTTGGATAAGAACTTTGAATTCTATATGATCCTGGATATTTAACCTCTTATATCTTGAGCTCATCCTCCCCTTCTAAGTGGATCTGAAGCCTAGATTCATAAATGGAAATAATTCCTAAACTACCACACTCTCCTAGAAATATATAACCATCTACAAGATTAGGGCTGGAATTTAGAGACTAATAATACCGTCGTGTTGTTTCTTTGATGATAAGATATTTATCATTTC
>APFE031323871.1:44213-166870 GCA_000404065.3 Pinus taeda | reverse complement strand
CCAAATGTAGGTTTTAACCCCGTACAGAAATTACCTGCATACGAATTCTAAATCATAGGAAAAATAAAAATGCGAGAGCATAACACATAAAACACATATACACAGAGATTTCCCACTGGATCTCAAAACCGAGACTACGTGTTTGATTTTTTTATTATGTTCCTTTCAATGTTACAATACATATTTATACATGCCGAAGCATCCAATACCATGGACCGAAAACCATCGCGTCCAAAACGATGGACAAAAAACCATCGTGTCCAAAAAACATGTGCAAAAATCATGCACAAAACCATAGGTGGGTCAGCCCAACCTAACATAGGGTCCAAAACCAAAATTTTCCGGGGCGCTGCCCCGGACCCTGGACACAACCCAACACGGAGTCACATAGGAACACAAGAATTGTTTTGCTTCTAGTGACCCTGGTCAGTACCCCGATGAAGTTACTTGCATCAACTCTCTATGCAAGAAGCCTTTCTCTTCTTTTTCCTTATTCATTTTCATTTTTTCAAATTCTTTTCACATTTTCATTTTTTTATTTCATTTTCATAGCTGTGCATAACACTTTTTCATTTCAGAGGTAGAAGAGGGATCCCAACTTATTGAGAGCAGAACAGGTTGTTCCTTCAAAGAAGTGGTTTATATATATCTCTAATGTGTTTGTTAAGGTTTCCCGCCTCACCTTATTCTACTTGATTGAGATGACAAGGATTAACCGAAAAAAACCAACCAGAGTAGGTGACACTAGTTAGCGCACAGGCATTGTGTTTTCACCAAGCTTCGTTGAAAACAACACATATTTTCCATTGACGTATCATGAAATGAAGACAACATGTTCTTCATATAGAGGCAAGGAAACATATAACCAAGTATCGATAACTGCACAAGTCCTCTTGTAATTTACCTAGCTTGTTTCAAGAGTAGCACATGAGTTCATGTGAAAATAACCTACAGATGTAAAAAAGCGAACAAACAACAAAAGAAAGAAAAAGCATCAATAAATGACTAAAAAAAGCGAGTAAGAAAACAAGAAGTTAGACAACAAACATGCAAGGTAAGAATAAAATATACATGCAAGCAAACAAACCAAAAGAAAACACTACTACTACTCATAAGCGAACGATGCATTGGTCCTCTCATGTGAAGCGATACTTCCATGCAACCACCAACACATTGGTTAACCCATGTTGGTGAAGGCATGGTTTGTGAACAACATAATTGTGCGAGCCAAAAAACATGAAATATATAACAATGGAGACAAACAAACTCCGAGTTTAAACACATCCCCAGAACATAAGTGAGTGCAAGTGCATTACATGCAATCCGTGGACTTACCGTGATGCTCTATGACACTACGTGCAGATTTTAAGCATACAGATACTCTTGACTCTAACATGCAAGAGAATGAAAGAAACAAAGACATCTTGTGTCATGCACATTTGCTTCACATATAAGACTCCTCCAATGCATGAGTCATGGGATCATGTAGTTCGAGTGCAGGAAGCATAATTTGTGTCTGAGATTGATATTCAATGCATACCAATGAGTGATGAGGACCCTTGGATGTTTCTAAAAATTCCTAATTGGATGTGAAACCAACCTCAAGATAGCAAGGACCTAACATAACCATCAGCTCTGGCTTTAGTTCCTTGATAGTCTTTAGGGTTTCGTCTTCATCGACAGATAGATCATCATAAACAGGTGCCTTTGAAAAATCAACAATGATAGAATCATTGTCATGATTGAATATGGAGGTAAATAGATCACAACAACTACGATCAGAATAATCAATGATTTCATCGGGATCCTTATGATATAATGCATCAAATAGAGGGGTAGATGAGAAACGGAAAAATTCACTCTCTGCGCTTCCAGAAAAGGTAGATGAAAAATCAAGTGGATTTTGAAAGATTGATTTGTCCTCTCCATTTCTGAATGATGGAATGACATTTGGTGTGTTCTATGAATGATCAACAATGGGTGCATCCATAGACCGAGATACACATGTGAAGTGAGGGATGGAAGGCTCACTGAAGATGTCAGGAAAAAATGGAGGAGGTGCAGACATAAGGGAATCATCCTTCATTGTGGGTTGATGCTTAGGCTCCCAGTCATACTCTTCATGAATGATGGTGCAAATTGGTTTTGCAACACCAACTCCATCGATAGCTTGATCCTTCTTCACAACAGGTTTAGAGTCCAGAATGGAAGAACACAAGACAGTACAATCTAGAGGATTAGCACAAAATGAAGGCGGAGGTTGAGGTAAGATATGCATGTGACAACCCATGGACTTCGCACCCAAATATGCATGAAAATTGAGAGAAGTGACGTTGGGAGGATGTGATAGTTGAATGGATGTTTGTGGATGTTCTCCCAAATCACACTGTAATGGTGGAGATGTTTGATGAGGGGACAACAAACAATCACTTGTGACAATGACCGTGTCTGTCTATGATTGTGCAGCTCCATCACCAAAGTATGTTGAGCAAGGTTTAAGCTTGAAATTTTTCTTAGGATTTACATATTTGGTAAGGAAATATTCAAATTTGTCCATGAGATACTAGAATTTCATTTGACTTTTGGGAGCTTGAAACTGCAACACACAGAAGAAGTCCCAAAAATCCATAGGCAATTCTTCTAGGGTCTTCCATTGTTTTAACAGTATTTTTTCAAGAGGCTCTAGATCAAAATGATGGAAAGCAGATTCAATGAGATAAAAAAACTGTTGAAGTGATTACACACTGTTGGGTGGCAAATGCTAGCACCACCGTTGTGGGGATTCACAAAGTGTGTATGCAAGCAATAGGTTGGCCTCTTTGTTGGAGAATTCATCAACATTATCAAGAATTACATAGAATTCTTGTAAGTACATAGGCTAGACCACTTCTCCTTCACCATCATACATGAATTTAGACAAGATATTTGAAAACTCCCTCGTGAGGTCGAGAGGTTCGGCATACGAAAAACATCATGGATGGATGAGTTTGGCAGTATCCATGATAGATAAGCAAAGATTCAAAACAGGATGAGAGGATGCAACTTGTCATCGGGTCCTCCTTCTGGTACTAGCAGTGCTGATGACACTCGACCCGTCAACATATCATGGGATCTCCCTGGTAAGAAGTCCGAATGAGACTTGAGACCATTTGTTGTAGCAGTCCCATCAAAGGGTCATATGGTATCGCCTTGACTATGGTTGCGTGTAGAGGCAAGTGAGGTGTCCTTGTTGGTAGCAAGGGTGTAATATGCACAACAAGACAAGGAAGGTGCACAAATAATTCTAACACATGGGAGGTGGAATGAGTGTGTTGGGTCGTGGAAAAGGTACATTTTAGGTTCATATTAATATAATTAATCATTTGCTTTTATGTATTTATCTTCATTTTAGGAATAAATATAGAAGGAACAATCATAGAAGCTGGATGAAATTGATTATTCATGAATTAGGTAAATCTAGGAATGAGAAACTAACTTTCTCTCTCTTTATGCACAGGGACACGAATTGAATGATTTTTGTCCAAATGACAGAACAAAAGTGACCACGAAAGGAAAATGATAACATCTTGAATATGAAGGACAAGGGAAGACCAAAAGGATCAATTCTATTCTGTGATGAAATCAGATCAATGGTTGTGAAATCCTCATGAGCTGCTAATCCTAAGGATTCACTTTTATCCATTTATCTTTCCAAAGTTATATAAAGTCACCAGGCATATTGAATATTTAGGAATTTTAAGATTGTAATTATTGATTTTGGACATAGAGAACTTTCATTACTGTGACATTGTAACTCTATTATCAAATTTAATGAAGCAGACTGTGTTTTACCTATAATCGAATTTTGAATATCTTTTGGTAGTGACTTCAGGAGACTTTGGGCCCGGTCAATAGGTGATTTACTACTTTAATTTTGTCATATATATTTCTGCTTATTCTGATAATTGTTTATTATTGTTAGTTTGTGAAATTAGCATTATTTTACTCACTGTGAGTATTGGTGATTGTGATTTTCTTTTGTTGTTCAAACTAGATTCTATATCTTTCCATGTGTTACATTTTCATGTTAATCTTTACTGAATTGATTAGGTTCATTTAAGTATCTAGTTGTTGTTCGTTCTATAGCAGTGTTACCAGCGATATCAAGATTATAATTGATTGCTTTCCATAAGATGTTTGCATAGTTATTTGTTGTTCTATTTCTATAGATTTCCTTCATGCTAAATGAATTAGTGTCAAAACTAGTTAGATTTCTAAGAGTGATTCCTTTTACTTGCACTCTGACTCAGTTCCTTGTATAATAGATTATAGTAGATATGAAAATGCTTTAAAGATCCTTTTAGGATTGTTTTGGTTTGAATTTTGAGAATTAGATATTAGTCGTTGCAACGATTCTAAATCATGGTAAGGTATTTCCAAATGGACTCTATAACTTGTTCCCAGAGAAATGATTTGAAGTTGATGGGAAAAGATCTACTAGAAGGAAGGCATTAAGGCATCCCTCATCGATCCAGCATGAGTGTAATGCGTAGGCCAATAATCTAGAAGGAACCAAAGAAAGATGTAGTAATCAAACTAAAGCACATTTCCACTGTACACAAAATGTATCTAACGCACAACAGAAACCCTTTTTACCAACCAATAATGAAAGCTGACATAGAGGCAAGGAACCCACCAATGAGCTCAAATGGAAACCAAGGTACTGCACAAATCCCAATGTGTGATCATGAAACCTGATGTCAAAAACAAGGGAAACCACTCAGTCAAAGAGCCATGATACTAATCAATGTTGAGCACAACGTCACCTATCAATGATGGAAATAGGGTGAGGGTGAAACTCTAGGCCTACTTTTTGAGCAATTTTTCGTAGTCGATAAGGGCAAGGCCCGCTAGCAAGAAGTCAATGAATACCTTCTCAAACTAGCATGAGCAAAGGACCAAATAGCTAATGTGATAGTGAACATGAATCTGACAACCATGGATGGTTGGCTAAAATTAAGTCAAGAGACACCACAAAAAGGCCGACTCAAGTTTACATCCCTTGAACAAAAGCATGACTCAAATGTGACAATGTGGCAGCATATGATAGCTTTTTATATGTTTGGCATGCAAGCAGTACAAACACACTTTCCATATGATTGGAAGAGATAACTAACCAGAGGAGTACTGACTCAATAAGAAGGTTAAGGCTCTCCTAAGTCAAACTAAAGCCCATCCCAATGGAGGGAAGACTTAATTTTGAGTACCTTGTTCAAGGGAGACACAACTAATTCTAGATTCCATCAATCATGGAACTAATGTAATTTTCATGATCTTTCTAGAATATTTAAGTTTTTGTTGTCTTTTTCATATTCAGAAAGCCCAAAAGAGAATAAAAGAATGGCTACAATACAATGGAAAGAATGAGTGTCAAAGTACATATGTTCTATTTCCTGGAGTGGAACATGCCTATGATCAATGCAAGGTGATGAAATCAGTCAATGACACTCAAAAGAATTTTCTTTCCATGGAAAAGTGGGTGTTAAGTTCTAGATACTAAGTGATTGTACGGTTGATTTTGCATAAAGGTCTGGCCAAGAAAGAGTCCTAAACACAATTCCAATTTAAATCGTCTTGAGGCAAAAAAGAGGAAAATAGTCAATATGCAATGCAGTGGTACAACTCAAAACAAAGGAGCCTCTAAGGCATAAATCTAGAAAAATAGAAAAGAAGTAAGAGAATGAAGCTTCAATGCACAAGTCATGGAAGGACTAAAGAGGATTCCTGAGCCTACGTAGTATAGTAGCATGGGCAACATATGGTAGAGAGAATCTAACTAAGATGCCCATGTAAAGGTTGGCTCTACCATCATGTCATGATTTTATAAGTCGGCAAGTGAAAATGGCTTAAAAACCAAGACATGATGGGGTTGACCCTATGGCCAAGATATCATAGTACGGAGGCTAGTATGCAAAATGCAATGGAAAATGATATTCACTAACCTATATGCCAGTGAAAATGATACCTGCAATCATGGGTATGTGGTCATGGAATCGAAGCGATCTCTCAAAATCTCCAAAGTGTCCTAAAGAATGGCCCATCCCAACACTCCAAGCTAAAAGGGTCACAAAGCTCATAATTTTTTTCAAAGAAAATATGAACTTTTGAAAAAAAATATTTTTACATGTCAACCTATATAAAGACCTTTTTGACTTACAATTTTTGATGAAAACTGATAGATAGATATGCAAAAATAAACAATATTTACAACCAAGCAAATGGTAGGCCGAAGCCTAAGAAAAATGCATTTTAAAATAGAGCCCATTTCTGGGCTCTGCCAATTCATTTCCCTCATAATCAACCAGCTCATAAGCTCCATTTTTCAAGACCCTTTTAACAAATAAGGGACGGTACCACATAGATTTAAACTTGCGTGCCCCAAAGGCGTCTTTGTCTTGGTCACAAAATAGGACAAGGTCACCTTTAGAGGAAATCTTAGGATGGGTAGCCTTGTCATATTGAGCTTTTACTCTCTTTTTATGAGTTTCATTGATTATGGTCGCATCTTGACACTGCTCATGAAGATGTTCCAATTGAATGAGGCATTATTCAATACTAGAAGTATCTGGAAGAATTTCAACAATTAATTTAAGGGAAGGGATTTCAAATTCCATAGGAAAAATTGATTCCAACCCATAAAATACTTGAAAAGGAGTAAAACTTGTAGCAGTCTTGACTGACATTCGCTATGACCAAAGTGCTAGATATAGCATAATGTGCCAATTAGATTGATATTTTATAATTGTCCTTTGCAGGATGATTTTTAGGGATTTAATCAAGGCTTCAACTTGCCCATTAGCCTAGGGATAATAAGGAGATGAATGCTCATGCTAGAAACCCAATTTAAGAGCCAATTCAGACATGATCTGGTTCTAGAAATAACTACCCTGGTTAGTGACAATTTCTTTGGGAATACCAAACCAGGAAGTGACTTGGTTGAAGAGAAACATGGTTGTTGTTTCATCATTGTTGTTGAAAGTGCGCATAACCTCAGGCCACTTAATAAAGGAGTCGATAGTTATGATGTTATACTTATGATTTCTCACTGAAGGTAGATTGGAAGTAGTAAAATCAGTACCACACTTCTTTAATGAATCGACGGTAATCATAGGAAAGAAAAGAGTTGGATCCATGTGCATTTCCCAAGTATAAACTTGTCAAGGGTGGCATCTCTTGACCACTTCAATACAGTTCTTGAAGATCGAGGGCCAAAAGTAGCCTACAAACAAATTTTTTTGGGTTGTTGCAAGCCTAGATAGATGACCAGAAGCTCCACTATGGAAATCATTTAGCATAGACTCAGTTTCTTCAGTTGAATAATGTCTAAGGATTGAATCAACGCTGCGATGATATAAGTGTCACCTATAATAATATAGCTTTTAGCCAAGTGACGTAACTTTCTATGTTCATTATTCGAAAAAGTGAGAGGAAACTTCGAAGTCTAGAGATATATAATGATATCTCCATACCAAGGATCTTGTGAGGAACTAATGAAAATATGTTCATCAGGAAAATATTCCTCATAAAATATTTCTTCCTCACATGGCAACTCTGAGATCAATTCTACAAACACTAATGATTTCTTAGACTTGGCTGACATGAATTCAATATCGAACTCTTGTAAAATGACAATCCATCTATTGTATTTTCCCCTAATCACCTGCCTATTGAGAACAAATTGAAATGGATTGGTAGCTGCTAAGTTGAAAGTTTTCTAATAAGAACATAATGTCTAAGTCACTAGATGACATGGGAAACTACGAAAGCTAATTTCTCAATGGGAGAATATTGTAGTTCAAGGCCCACTAAGCCTCAACTCATATAATAGATTATGTTCTTAGTGAAAGTATCATCTTCATGAACTAAAACCATATCGTAGATGATTATGCCACAGCGAGATAGAAAATGAAGTCTCTGCTATAATCAGGTGGACTCAATAAAGGATTAGAGGTTAATGACTTTTTGAAAGCATCAAATGAGCATTGTGTGAAATGTCCCATAGAAATGGGACCCCTTTCTTCGACAGTCTCAAAAATCATCTAGTAATCTCGACAACATTAGCGATAAATCTCATTAAGAAATTGGCTTTTCCTTGAAGACTCTAAAGTTGATGAATAGTGGGTGGGGGAGGCAACTAAAGTATTGCCTCAACCTTGAAGGGATCTACATAAATCCCTTCAGTAGAAATGATGAACCCCAACAACCGACTCAACATGACAACGAAAAAACACTTATTCAGATTCAAACTAGATTTTCTAGAAACGACATCATTCAAAAATTAATTGAAGATGCTTGGGATGATCAATTCTATTTTGAGAACAAGAAACTAAATCATCTAGGAAGGCTTCGATAATATGTTTGATGTCATGGAAAGCATATGACATGGTTGTAGGTTTTAACCCTGTACAGAAATTACCTGCATAAGAATTCTAAAACACAGAAAATAAACAATGCAAGAGCATAAGACATAAAACACATATACACAGAGATTTCCCCTAGATCACAAAACCAAGACTACCAGCTTGATTTTTCATTATGTTCCTTCCAATGTTACAATACAGATTTATACATGCCAAAGCATCCAATACCATGGACCGAAACCCATCACGTCCAAAACCATGGACCGAAAACCATCACATCCAAAACCATGTGCGAAAAATCATGCAAAAAACCATAGGTAGGTCTGCCCAACCTAATATAGGGTCCAAAAACAAAATTTTCCTGGGCGTTGCCCCAAACTCCATAGAGTGAGGTTACCTACACCCCTCAAACCCCTTGTGACCTCCCCACTATGTAATCTGCGCAACGAAGGGGGCTTCGGTCCCCTTCTAACCCCCCGGTTAACTACATCGACTAGTTGTGGAAAGAATATAACACAACCCAACATTATCCCACTTGTTGTTTTCTTTCCACAACAGGCCACATGAGAGCTTAGTCATTTATCCAGCTTGTTATGCTCCCATACCAATAGGTGTCATATTTCATGATTGACTTGATGAGCTCTGTAATATGTTCATACCTTTCCATATTGCAAAGGTTTACCATTTTCAAAAAATCAAAAAATTTAAAAAATGTAAAGAGGGTATACCCTAAAAGAAAAATCAAAGGGTAAAAAGAATAAAATGGTCAAAAAAGTAAGAGAAATGAACCCCAAACAAAAATAGAACAGGAAAGTGTGCAAGTCCAAATGCCACTACTTTTTCTTTTTCTATAATAAGCATTGTGTGCAGCTTATTAACTTATGCCACAATGGATGAATAGTCAAATAGCTCAAGCTTGGCTGTTCATATTTGAATTAAATGTTTTAGAGACAGAGAATAAAATCTAACCGAACTGTCTAATCTTGGCAGATAAGTAGATAGGTAGAGTAAATAAAAAGGAGCTCAACAGTTTAATTTGAGCCCTTGGATGTAATAAGTGCAGACTTAGGTAGGCTTCCCATGTAAAAGAAAAAGAAGATTGATAAGGGTTTTCCAGTCGAAGTGCACCCAAATAAAGAAAAAAAATGTTAGGCTAAAGTAGGCAAGGTAGGTAGATGGTGTTGCAGAATTACTTATGATGAATTATGTTTCTAAATTTGTTGATCTTTACTTTTATCACAAGTGCAAAGCAAACATTATACTTGATACAGTTCAAGCAAGACAAGGTTAAATAACTATTCACATTTTTCGCTAAATATTTCACTAATTTCCCCTAAGTATTGAGGTCTTTGGAAATCAAAGGGGCTCAGAGCATTTCTCTGATTTCTGAAGGGACCGGATCCTCGAACCAATGATCTAAAAGCCTAATTATTCAAAATCATCCATTAGTCATTCATTTCATTTCATAAAGTTCGCCTAAGTGAAAAATCTATTTTACTTAGGAAATACATAATATCACTTGAAAACCCCTTTCCCACTTTATCCTAAGTTTTAATGTGAATTTTTAACGTTTCCTTAGCGCTTATTTTCATTTTATTTCATATTAACTTCTAACTATTTTTATATAAATCCTGAAAACATTAACCCATTCCCCGTATTATTTAACTATGTAAAACCCCGACATTTTATATAATTCCCACCCCGGTTAAATATAACCATAAACTCTGTTTAATAGGGATTAATAAATTTATCTGAAGTTTATTAATAACCTTCCCCGCCACATTATATGGGATTAGTTAATCATCCGAGTTAATTAATAACCAACCCCAACCAATAGAATTGACCCCAATATGATTTAAGCATTAATAAACACGTCGGGCTCGCATACATAACTCCCCGCCATCTCCAATGCTTGTCAGTCATCCGATCTTCCCATTTTCATCTAAAAATCAATGATGATATCGTGCCCCCCGTGGCGACCGCACTTTAACTCATGATCACCAGGCGGTTTTCTGCCCGTACCTCCACCATGCGTCGTGGTGCCAATATGCTCACTCGTCCCCGGCCCAAAACTGCCCAGCCTCAAAAGTAGTGCGACACAAACCGCTTACCACCCTCCACATAATGACAAAGCGTCACATCCCGCTTACGCCATCTGCCCAATAAATGCAAAAAGACCCTCCAACATGAATTTCATTAAATAAATGCTAAAATGTCATTTTCACTGTAATACACTGGGTCCTGAACTCCCATGCAAAATAACGACCGAGTCCACTGTTCCAGTTTCTCAACTGCCACCTGACCAGAAAGACTACAACAACGAGCTCGCAGCCTGTCAACCAACCTTCCATTATACGGTTTTCCTCTTTAACAAAGGTATTTATCAAGTTTACCTTGTAACCCTGCAATTTCAGTTTTCCACTGAAAATTTTACCAGAGAAGGCCAAATTCAAGTATAAGAAACGTCTGTACTTGCCATAAAAAGACCCCAAACCTACTGTTTAGTCTGTTTTCCCATAGAAGGCCCGAATTCCACTTTGAATACACAAGAACGAAATATGGAAGCCCCTATAGCCCTGAATTTCGCACCCATGAATGCACCCCATAAAGAATTAGATTATCTACCCCTAGCCAATAAATACTTTCAAATAAAATACCTATCTGGTGATAGTAACCATCTTTAAAATCTTCTGCCAAATCATAGATAGTCATCTGAATAAGTCTCATATTTTTGGACTATGGGAATCTAACCTTCCGATGTATTTCCTCTCCTCAATCCATGTTTTCCTCGAGATAATTCATCATTGCTGTGCCAACTATGACCCTGTTCATAGAGTAGTTATGTCCCCATTCCAAACTACCATTTTTCCCATAACTACTAAATCCATCAATGAAATGATATAGTTCCACTCCACTCAGCCCCTTGCTCCTCTTTCCCTGGGGTATCTACTTGAAAATGCCCCTCAGTTATCTCAATCAGAAATAAACCACATTACTCAAGCCTTCATGTTACCAAACTACCAGCACAAAGGTCCACCTCCTTATTTGCAGACGTATTTCACTGAAACTGGTAGACTCATTGTTGACATGATATCCCTGATCATGGGATTTAATTCTAGTGAATATGTTGATGATATCACCCTAGTTTTATTATCAATATTTACTCTAGGACAACCCTTTGCTGTCAGGTATGACTATGCCACTTTTATTGCCAACAAAATCCATGATAAGTTCATGAATTTGAAAAGAGGAGTTTTCAAATATGCATCTTTTATATACCATCTTTTGTTATATCATCAACTAGACAAATTTCATTTCCCCATCAAGAAATTGGACTCAAAAGGAAATTGAAGGTCTGTGATATTTTGGAGTTCAATATTTCATAATACCCTGGAATCCCCTTACACTTATAATGAGTTCATTGATTTATTTGTACATCCAACAACCTCTTTGTTGGTAGGAGTTTCCCCTCCTAGGATTAGTGGTGACATGAAGAAAATTCTCCAGCTCTCAAAGCAATACCGGATAGGTGACTGGTACCTGTACAAAATTCACACAGAAATCAGAATGTGTGGGTGTGAACTTTGCCCTTTCAAGTTACCTAAATATGTTCCCATAAGATTATTTGCACTAGAGTATTTCAGGCAGATCATAAATGCAGACTTAGTCCATTTTTGCAGTGCAAAGAAGAAAGCTCAGCTAAGAATTAAGAACCAACTAGGCCCTTTTGTCATCAATTCTAGAGATGCATGGCAAGAAGCTGAAAAAAATTTAGAAGACCACCTTAGATTAAGAAAGAGTTTTTGGTGGGTGCCATATGACCCCAATAGTTTTATATGTGACAAAAGAACAAAGAATAGGCTATCAGTTTATATACATCATAGGATCCCAGAAATTGAGCAGTTTGCAAATCAGGATGAATGGTTAGAAGGAACCCTAATAGAAAATATTAGTGAGCAGGAAAAATGGAAAATTCTATGAGAGATCTTGAAAAGACCCTTGACCTGGACTCTTTTGGATAGGTACCATTTAAGCTACCCTAAAGATCAGAAATTGGTACATCCTCTATTGGAACTTCTCAGCAGCCTCCATAGGAATCCAAAATACCAGCTACAAGAACTTCCAAATGCAAAGAAATAGAGACCATAGAGTAGCCTACAATGACAAATCAGCCTGGAATGTCCAAAGAACAGAGTCAAGTGCAAATTCCTCCATCCCAAACTAAAGTATTAGAAAGTCCAGCAATGCAAACTCCTCTAAATGAGGAAAGAAATAAAAATAGAGACAGAGAAGCCACCACACTTATCAATGGACCCACAGGAGAGCTTGGAGCAAAGAGGCAATGACTGAACCCTCTGTCAGAAGAGGAAATAATTAAAGAAACTGTAGATAGCCAGAGAGAAGAAAGAACTAGCTAGCTCACAGATGCAAGAGTTAGAAGGAAAAAACAGTATAGAAGTGTCATCCCTCAGGCCACAAAGCAAACATGCCTTAGACATCAAGAAGACCTTCACAGAAATAAGAGCCAGAAATGATCCCGTAAGGCTTCAAATTTACAGTCAGTATTTGAAAATGGCCCCCACAAACCAGTAGAGATTAATGTCAGCCTATTCCATTAAAGAAGGAAAAATGTTAATGAGTTACTTTAAGCCAAAGGTACAACAACCCTAGTCAGCAGCAGATTACATCAGAACAAACTTGGAGGT
Source organism: Pinus taeda (assembly GCA_000404065.3). Classification (NCBI taxonomy): domain Eukaryota; kingdom Viridiplantae; phylum Streptophyta; class Pinopsida; order Pinales; family Pinaceae; genus Pinus; species Pinus taeda. Next base: position 153,765 of record APFE031323871.1, on the reverse strand, counting down.
CTTAGCCAAAGATATTCATCCTATGGACCAAATTTAACTTCACAAGCAGACTGGGGAAATGGTCTCTTCCACCCTGGCTAATAAAGCAATGCTGACCCACAAGCTACAAGACTCCTTGGACAATATGACTGCTCAACTACACTTGGAGAAAGCCTCTTCTCTGGCCAAGGATAATAGAGTAAAATCATTAGAAGAAATCATCATGGAATTGGGACATGATCCCAAAGATGCTAAAGGCATAAGTCACTAATCAAGAAAAAATAAGAGGACATTGCTGCCCTGAGGAAACAACTGAAGCTACCTCCTTCAAGGCATCCACAAACTGTAGAAGTTATACAACAGAAATATGAAGAAGATATGATGGACCTACTCTTGAAACTTAATGAAAGATTGAATGATACAGAGCAGACATTAGAAAGAGCACTGAAGGAAAAGCAGGGAGAGTCAACCTCTCGGCCTCCTGAGGTAATCCCTATATTCTCAACTATAGTCCCCTCTACACTTGGAACAACATTAGCTCCAAACATCTGAGCAGCCATAGTAGAGGTAATCACAGGTACAATTGCAACAGGTACATCAACAACAGGAACAACACCAGGCAACAGTGCTAATTTAAGCACAGAAGAACTAATAAAGGCAATGGAAGAAATGAGATTACAAGTTACAGAGTTGAAACAAGTAAAAGAGCAATTGGCTAAGGCAGAGAGAAATTATGATATCTCCAAAATAAGTGTTGTGGAAAAAAAATAGGGAGATTGAAGCCTTAGAAAGTAACGTGAAAATGTTAGAACAAGAGCTCACTTTTTATAAGCCCTTGGGAGAGATCAAGAAAATCCTTTCAGATTACACATTCAGTCTATAAATGATTTGTGGCCATCTATCCAAGTGATCTATGAATAGATTGATTTAGTGAAAGCAGCACAGAGAGAAATTCAAAAGATAAGAGCTTTGTTAGGAAAAATGCCAGATGAATCCAACAGGCTTACACATTTTTTGAATAATAGAAATAGAGAACAACTCAAAGAACTTGGCATCTCTGACAAGAAAAACACCATTTTGGAAATCAAAAGGGTTTTAACCAAGAGAAATTTGATGCAGAACATAGAGAGAAGGTGCCAGGATATGCAGGTGGAAATCAATTCTTTTATGGAGAAGTTCACAGTTGTGCAAAGTAAAGGGCTACCAAGTCCTTTGGTCATTAATGATAGATTAATGAAACATATTGATTATGTAGATAAATTAAATAAGTATGTTGGCAATCAAACTATCTCATCAACAAGTGCATAAGGACTGAAAGCACTCCCCACATGCTGAGTTCTCTATGATAACTTAGAGAACTTATTTTATATGGAACATGAGGTAAAGCACTTATTCGCCATCCAGCCTAACTTTTTCAGATATACAGAGACTGATGAAACTCTAAGAAAACTTCAGAAGCACAAATTGCCAGAGCAAATATGGTGGGAAGACATATTAGAAATTTTGTAAATTTATCCCCAGTAAAAGGTAAATTTTGGGCTAGTTACCATGGTGAGATGAACAAAGGTGAACAGGGGTCAAAACAAGTCGAAGAGTATCAGAGCAGGGAAAGAGTATCAGTCAAAATAGCTCATCCAACATGAAGTTACTAAAGAAGACAACAACATGCCAAATAAAAGGACCTACCTCCCGCACACTCAGCACAAAAAGGAACATCACAACATCAATTTACCTTTCTCCTATCTTTGTGACTAGTTGTCTCTATTTTATTGTAAAAATTGATTAGTCATCACTAGAATATATCTCACTCTGTTATGAGATATTTTGTGTAAAATATTTTTTTATAAATATTCCCTCAATGGGAGTATTGAGGGTGGATTCATATACATTACTGTAATACTGATTTTTTGGAATAAAGTGCTGATTTGATCAAATTTTCGTATGGCTTGCCGGATAAAGAATTAAGACAAAGGACTTTCCACAGATCTCTTGAATCAAACACCAGATCAATAAGTTCTCTATACCTTCTGTTTTAAAGTTTTCCTTGTTTCTTATATCATCTCTGTTCATATCTGAATGATAAACAAAAAGGAGTAATTTAGAATATGCTTGATTGCACTCTGTCTTCAAAAGTTATTATTCTCTATGTTTTCTTTTGAATAAGAATAAATAGTGAAACCTTAATTTCTCTTGTTTTCTAGTTCTGTCACTTTGATTATTATTTAAAGAATATTTAACTGCTCTTTATTAGTAATCAATTCCATTTTCATCTTTTCAAATAGGTTGAAGGATTCTTAACTGCTCTTCACCCATTTTGAATTCATTACATTTATTCCAAATCTTTGTTTGTTCTCTGTTTGACCATCTTGCTTTGTAAAACCATCCTTTGTTAAGAAACCTAATCCAGTTAAGCCATCTTCCTTGACTCCATCAGCCCAATGGCCTAAGCTACTCGGTCTTACCCCTTTGCTATTGAATCTCACCACCCAAAATCAAACAAAAGTCCTAAACTTCACAACTAGCCTAAAATCTTAAAAAAAACAAAGCTAAAACTTAAAGAGAGAGCCCTCTCTCGATGCAGATTGGCTAGAATCTTTATCTAAAAGATTAGTTTGTGGTTACCTTGGCCTCCTTTCCGTTTCTTACAACTTTGGGAAAACCTGAGTGATAACACAGCCCTACAATGCCCATTGTTTCTCTACACCAAGAGAACTTCTTAGAGCTCACAAATTTTGTCAATGCATCTGCAGTATTCTTCAAAGTGTCCACCTTTACCAACAACACCTTTTTGTCTTCTATCATATCCCTCACAAAGTGATATTGAACATCAATGTGCTTTATCTATGAATGATATGCAGGCTTCTTTACCAAGAAAATTGCACTCTAGCTATCAGAGTCTATCCTTATAGCTCCCTCTACTAACCCCCTACTTGAACATAATATCTGCAACCAAACTAATTCCTTGCTTGCATGAGTGGGTGCCATGTATTCTACCTCTATAGTTGATAGTGCCACTACAGATTGTTTCTTACTCAACCAACTGACTACACCTTCACATAGGTTAAACACATACACACTTGTATATCTTCTCTAATCCAAATCTCTAGCCCAGTCTACATCAACAAAGCCAGGAATATCCAACGCTTTGTCCAATCCTGCGCTTCCTTGGTAGCGCAAACCATAATCACTAGTGCCACACAAATACCTGAAAACCCACTTCACTATTGTCAAGTGACCCTTCCCTGGTTTTGACGTAAACCTGCTCAATACTCCCACTGCATTTGCAATGCCTTGTCTAGTATAGACCATCGCATACATCAGGCTACCAACTGCACTTACATATGGAACACAGGGCATGTCCTCTTCCTCTTCTTATGTCTTGGGACACTCTTTAGCAGATAACTTTACACCTACAGGAATAAGAACCTTTGTTGGTCTACTATCCTGCATATTAAACCTTGCCAGTATTGTCTCGAGATACTTCCTTTGGTTTAACCAGAGCTTCCTCTTTGTCTGATCTCTTTTAATTTCCATGCCCAAAATATAGTTTTCAACACCAAGATATTTCATGTTGAATTTGGAGGACAAATGGGTCTTCACATCCTAGATAATTTCATTGTCATTTCCAACCAGCAACATATCACCCACATACAAGACCAGATAAATAACACTGTCACCAATTAATTTAAAATACACACAGTGATCTGCTTTACTTCTGGTGAAGCCAAGTCCCTATATAAATGTATCAAATTGCTGATACCACATCCTTGGTGACTGTTTTAACCTATATAGATACTTCTTTAACTTGCATACCAGTTCTTTCTTACCCTTCACCACAAAACCCTCAGGTTGCTTCATGTATATCTGCTCCTCTAGATCCCCATGAAGAAATGTTGTGTTCACATCTATTTATTCTACCTCAAAACCAAAAGTAGCAACAATAGATAGAAGTAATCTAATAAAAGCTACCTTGGCAACATGGGAAAAAATATCACCAAAATCAATTCTCGACACCTGGGAATAACCATTTTCTACCAATCTAGCTTTGTGTTTCTCCACCTTTCCTTCTACATTTGTCTTCTTCTTGACACCCATTTTCTACCGATGGGTTTTGCTTCTAGCTGGAAAATCCACCAGATCCCATGCCTCATTTTTGTGCAAAGATGCCATTTCATCAACCATGGCCTCTTTCCAAAGTTTCCCATCCTCCAAATATACTACTTCCTTCACAGTTCTAGGATCATCAACAGTAACAAATAAAGAAAAATTTGAATAGAAAGCAGGTGGACAATACCTTTCTGGTTGCCTTGTTTATCGAACTAATCTTCTCACACTTGGAGTTTGTGTCTCTTCATCTTATGATTTCTGCTCTACTGTAGAGTTTGAATCTTCCTCCTTAAGCTCAAACTCTATTTTCTCAGCTTCCTTTGGTTGTACTCCATGTTTAATAACATATTTCACCTCTTTGAACACCACATCTCGGTTGTACACAACCTTCCTTGTCATTGGGTTCCAAAGCTTATAACCCTATAAACCATCCTTATACCCAATAAAGATGCAGTTTTCAGATTTACTATCCAACTTTATTCTTTTCTCATTTGGAACATGTACATATGCATCGCATCCAAATACCATCAGATGTGAAAGAGAGGGTTTCTTACCAGTCCATACCTCTTATGGAGTCTTGTCCTCCAATGCTGATGAAGGTGATCGGTTGACCAGGTAACATGCATTCTCCATCGCCTCTGCCCAGAATTCTTGTCCTAAGCTGGCAGCACTAAGCATGTTTCTTGCCATTTCCATCAATTTCTTGTTCATTCTTTCTACAACTCCATTTTGCTGAGGTGTATATGGAGTAGTCTTCTATCATGCTATACCACACTTCTTACAGAATTATTCAAATTCCTTACTGTAAAACTCTCCACTGTTATCTGTCCTTAGCACCTTTATCTTCTTCTTTGTCTAGTTTTCCACCAGAGGCTTAAATTCTTTTAACTTGTCAAATACTTCAGATTTATTCTTAAGGAAATATATCCATGTATTCCTTGAGAATTCATCTATAAATGATACATAGTACAAAGAATTACCCAATGATGGAACCTTCATAGGTCCAAAAACATCACTGTGCACAAGCTCTAATATTTGTTTCACCCACTTACCACCAGAGGGGAAACTCACCTGATTCTGCTTCCCATATACACAGTTTTCATAGAAATCAAAATCCAAAGAGCTATTACTCATACCTTCTACCATACCTTTACCATGAAGTATTCGAAGGCCCTTCTCTCCAATATGTCCAAGCCTTTGATGCCACAACATGGTCTTCTCTTCAGAGACCACTAGATTTTTTGCGCCACTTTCAGGAACCATAGAACTGTTGCACCCATCAACAACAGTCCTAACTTGCAGCTTGTACAGAGTTCCAATCCAAACTCCTTGCATCAATACTAGTGCTCCCTAAACAATCTTGCAGGTATCCTTCTTGAACACTATTTTTACACCTACATTATCCAACTTGCTTATGGAAATCATATTTCTTGCCAATTTAGGAATATGCAGAACAACCGGAAGTATTCTAACCCTTCCACCTTGCAAATTCAACTTTACTTTTCCATGACCAATGATTCTAGCCTTCGTGCCAACCACCAAGAAGACATCACCACCATCATATTTCTTATACTCGCAGAACCACTCTCTATGGGGAGTGAAGTGAAAAGATGCACCTGAGTCAATCAACCATGCCTCATGATATACATGTGTACTTAAAGAAGCCAAGTACACATCTCCACCTTCATCTGAGGTGGTTTTTGCCTCTGTAGAAGGAGCATCATCAGATCTCTTTCCTTTGTCAGGAACTTTATATTTACAGTCCCTTTTGTAGTGCCCTTCCCTTTCGCATTTCTAGCAAACCACCTTTATAGGATTTCCTAGAGATTTAGATCTCCCTCTAGATTTAGATCTCCCACTCGATGACTTATTTTTGTTTATGTTCTGAGACTGTCCTCATACATACAAGGCATCACCATTTTGGCTCTCCATATTTTTCTGTCTCAACTACTTTGTCAACAAGGATGAGGCTATTTCATCAAACTCCAAAACAGTTGCATTGCTACCTATTGCAATAACCAAACTATCCCACGAATCTGGTAGAGAACACAACAAACTAATGCACTTATCTTCATCTAAAATTTTAATATCAACAAATAATAACTAACTTACTAGAGTATTAAGTGCACTCAGATGATCTGTCACCGAGTCTCCATATTTCATCCTCAAGTTATATAGCTTTTTCCATAGGAACAATTTATTCACTAGAGGCTTAGATTGGTACAAAGTCCCCAAACTTGTCCCACAAAGCCTTCGCTGTAGCTTCCCCTAATACATTCAACAATACTAAATCTGAGGCACACAATCGTATTGTGCTCTTTGCGTTCCAATCCAACTTCTTCCATTCTTCATTGGACACTCTTGTTGTTTTAGTACCCAGATCTACTGCAATCCAGCGATCTATATCCACCAATAGATCCTCCATCTTGAGTTTCCACAACTCAAAACTTTGACCATTAAATTTCTTGATCTCTATCTTTCTGCCGATAGCCATCTTCTTTCACCACCAGAATCGATCTCACAGATCTCCCACTGAACAGGGTCTAGCACAAGCCTGAGCGAAACCCCTTAGAAAGAAAGGCATCCCCTTGAAGCCAAAATAGTTCTAATATCAAATGTAGGTTTTAACCTTGTACAGAAATTACCTGCATAAGAATTCTAAAACATAGAAAATAAACAATGTGATAACATAACACATAAAACACATATACACAGAGTTTTTCCCCTGGATCCCAAAACTGAGACTACCATCTTGATTTTTCATTATGTTCCTTTCAATGTTACAACACATATTTATACATGCCGAAGCATCCAATACCATGGACCGAAAGCCATCACGTCCAAAACCATGCACTGAAAACCATCACCTCCAAAACCATGTGCAAAAATCATGCACAAAACCATAGGTAGGTCTGCTCCAGACCCCATAGAGTGAGGTTACCTGCACCCCTCAAACCACCTATGACCCCCCCGCACCCTCTACGCAATTGACGCAATGAAGGGGGGGCTCCGCCCCCCTTCTAACCCCCCAGTTAACTACATAGGCTAGTCATGGAAAGAATGTAACACAACCCAACAATGGCCCATTGAAAGGTACCTCCAACATTCTTAAGGCAAAAAGCAATATTATTATATGAAAATGCAACCCAAGGGAAAATAAAAGTTATCTTATGCTGATCTTCTGGACAAATAGTGATTTTATTATAACTGGAAAATCTATCCATAAAAGAGAAAATCTTATTACCCACACACTCATCGATAATCTGATCAATAAATGGTGTGTGGTATTTATATTTAGGACAAGCCTTATTCAAGTCCCTAAAGACAATGTACACATGGATTTTTCCTTGCTTCTTGTCAACCGGGACTGGATTCAAGACCCACTCAGTTAAAGGAATGAGGTATATCAAATCCACCTTAAGAAACTTTTCAACCTCAGCTTTGATAGTTGCTGCTTTCCTAGGGTTTACCAATCGAAGCTTCTGGCAAATAGGTTTTGCACTTTCATATGTTCTGATCTCATGCTCAATTATAGATTGATATATACTAGGCATTTCCTCCTAAGACCAAGCAAACACATCTCGAAAATCTTTAAAGAGATCCATATAAATTCGAATTTCTTCAGGGGAACAATCTACTCCAATGAAGAAATTCTCGATAACGTTGGGATTTCAGGAGATGTTCACTAGAATAGTTTTTGAAATGATAGACATGTTACTGTTAGCTGAAACCTACGCTAGAGCTGAAGGATTCAAAAGCATGTGAACATCATCAGTAGATGAAGGACTAGTAAATCTTGATTCTACTTCTCGCAAATCAGAGAGGAAATATGACATATGATGCAAATCATCCCAGGACCTCTCAGTACCCTTCATTGCTTCTAGAATTTCTGCTTTGTATGGAAAAATAATATCTAGGAAATCCATAGCAGAAGTTGAATCTAGAGTCCAGGACAGAGCCACATCCCCATCCAGATCCTGCAATGAAAGAGGAGTCGGATTAGAGTTTGTAGTGCTAACTATAGATTGATAAGAAATTTCAGCCGCAGATATAGGAAATTCCATTCGACCAACTTTCCCTTAATCTAATGTGGTGATAGAAGAGGATAAGGGCCAAGGATCTAAAAAATAATGAGTTCTAAAGAACTCTCTTCGGGAAGGTTCGTTGGAAGATGAAATAGCAATAATTCGAGCAATGGGAGTAGGAAAATCAAAGGTACCCATTAAGGAAGAATACATCCCAACTCCTACATTCACAATAGGCTGCTTAGGATTGTTCACTAAGGGAATAGTAGACTCATAAGATGCATTGGATTCACCTAGAGAATAATCTATCTAATTAACCATTACAATTTTCTCTTCATGAGCAAAACATAGGATGTGAAATAATGATCATATAATAGCATCCATCTCATAAACCAAATTTCTTCCAAAAAGGAGATTATAATCCAAATTTGTATCAACTATTTCTACTTCGATATTTACAACCTTTCCCCCAAGACAAATTGGAAAGGATAGAATAATCCCATGCGGCCTATAGAATTACTGTTAAATGTTGTTAAGAGAGTAGGTGATGGAAGAGCCAGAGGTGATCCAATAGCCTTCCAACATGATATAGGCATTACGCGTGTGGAAGCTCCCTTGTCAATTATGGTTTGAAAGATATTGGTCTTTGAGTATGTAGAAATGATTTTAAAAGCCATATAATGTGGAAGTCTCTTCTTGATATTCAACATTGAATGTAAGGATAACAGAGTTCTTTGGATCTACTGCTCCGATCACAATGAGTAATGTACTCATTTATGTTGGGCAAAATAGGAGTACTTCTCATGCTAACATGGCACAAGGACTCTGAGCCAGATCTTCTACAATGGAGTAGTTCTAAGTTTCCTTGGCATTGGGGTTTATTGGAAAATGCTTTGTGGAGCCTTTCATCATCTAAGGTATAGGCTCAACTATGAGCCTCTCGATATGGAGTGGCTCTGAAATATCAGGAGTAATCTTAGCGTTAGATTATTCTGGTTCACCATATTCACATCACCGTGTAGAAATGTGAACATGTGAAATCATCATATAAATATTTGATGGATTTTCCCTTTCCTAGCTGCCCCCAATGGGGGTACGAGTACTAGCATTTGCACCAGCTAACAACTATTGCCCTTGGGGAAAAGGATTAGTTAACATAACCTAGGAGCTAGAAGACCCATGTTGAACCAACAAGCATTGAGCATCCTGAATCTTTGGGAAAAGATGATTCAAATGGTCACCATTGCATAACTTGCATGGAAACTTTATTTCTTCTTGGACTCTTGATTACCCTCCTCAACATCACAGTTGAGCTTATTTGCATTGCCCTTCTGATCCTGTTTTTTTTCTTACCACTTCCTTTCTTCTTCCCATTGGGTTTTTTATTTCCTTTGGGGTTATAAGTTTGAACAATGTTGATAGATGAAGGTTGATAAGGCATGGGCACTGATGGCAATGTTTGAATAGAAGAAGCAGTTTGCAAAGACAACTTCTGCAATTGGTTTAGTAGGTTAGCTGTGTTATTATAAATTGTTGGCTTGAGGGGGCCTGACCTAGGTTCAAAGTTATTTAGCCAAGCAAATCACTACAATACAGGCCCTTTCGACATCACCGTGCAAAGTGCAAACTGAAGTTTCACCTAAAGCAGTATGGGGGGATGCTGGAACCAAGTTTCCGCACCCTTGAGATGTCTGAGGGGTCGATTTTAGTCCAAAACTACTTACCCTCACGTAGGTAACTTCAAGCACTGTTATGACCTGTGACACCCTCATTCTCTGTTATAATCGCCTTCGCGTAGCCCTAACTAGGGGCTAAGATGCTTTCACACTGCTAGGGCAGCGACCTGTGCTATTTCCCCAAGTTACACGATGTATCTTACTTACCTTCTTATAATTGTTAGTTAACTTCACGTAGATAGATACTTTATCTCACATTTTCTTAATCAACACAATCAGATATGTTTGTGCATCGTATAAACAACAGACACGCAATTTATACCCAATATATTCAATGTAGAAAATAGGAAATAATTACATAGAATTGATACAAATTCTTCTCTTTATTAATTCTTCCATGGATACAGACTTGACTCATCGTACGCACTCAGCTGCAGGGGTCCGCCTGCTTAGCTATAGACTACTAGGCCTTTGCACACTCAGCTGTAGAGCCTTCTCCTAATCTATGACCCAAATACTTGACTCTACGCTTAGATCTTCCACTATCCCTCTATTCCATCATCATTCCTTGACTTAGATTAACTGATTTACAACTTAGATCCTCACTCTATTTATACAATCCCATGGTCTGCAAAACATGGGTAGATCTCTAAAGCCAACATTACATTACATAATTAAGGGTGAACAATGCTATGACTCATTTACAACTTTGGGCTCCGCACACACAAAATGTAGAGTGTCTACATCAGATTTACAATTTTTATCCAAAATCTAGGCTTTAAGCCCCAAAACTTCCCTTGGGGCATCCCATGCCCAATAGGCCCCCAACACAAACATCGTGACTCGTTCTCGAGTCACTCTGTCGGTGCAGAGATCTTCGCATGAAGACCACCCACCTTTGCTTAGACCGCTGCAAGATCAACAACGCACTAAGCATTTGCCTGTTGCACTTCCTGGACGCGCTGTGCAGAGATTGCTATAGCTAAATTGCTACCCTGGATGTGTTCCTGCATTCCCTACATCTACGCGAGCTTGGATTCAATCAAGACTGTAATGATGGACACCTCATCGATCCATGGTTGTATGCACATCTTCAAGATAGCTTCCTTACGTCGCATAGCTTCTACCTGCTCCTTGAGAGCTTTTGCATGCTGCATCTATACGAGCCTCTGTGTAAGGGCCACGGTCTGCGCAACCTCTTTTATTTCATCATATTGTTGCTGCAGCTCGCCCACCTCTGTTTCTAAGCATTGTTTGTTTGGGTCCTCCTATAGAGAGTTAAGGACCTCAAAAGACTCTTCAAATAGTTTGGTGCAGTCCTTCACTCCAGTGTTGATATCCGTTATTCCTGTTGTAATGGTGTTGGTGTGTTGTTGCTTCACCTCAGGTGGAGTTGAAGGTTGCACCTTCAATTGCAACTTAGCTATCTGAAGGTTCAGCTCTAGCTAAACCTTATCCATTTCTTCTTTCACCTCGCACACCCCTGCTGCCAGACTCCTTATTCCCGCCTCCACTAGTTCCTCTGTTAGGATGGCCAACTCAGGGGCCATCTCGCAAGCTTCATCAACCACCTATACTAGTTGTCTATTCTATGTCACGACGTCGTCATGCTACAAGCTCAATTTTTCAATAGTAATCCATTACTCACTCATCACCTCAAGTGTGTGGCCCTCCCTGGCCAAAAGTTCTGCAGTCACTCCATCCTACATAACATAGAGTGTCTCCTAAGGGAGCACAACCATGTTTATCCAAAATCCTTTCAATGCACTGACCATAGGCATGTCGGCCTCATTTTCTGTAACTAGTGTGCCCTCTAGCAGCACTATAGTGTTGACCATCTGGGAACGCAACATTTCCTCAGCTACTATAATGCCTACTGTGAGGTTGGCCGATAGAGTACCAGCCTGAGGAGTGTGCACCTGCAGCTCTTGTATCTGTGTTCAGAGGGCCCCTAACACCATCTGGTTTTCCTTCGTGAACTATTGGAGGGCCTTTGTGGTGACATCCCACACCGCCTCCCCAATGTCATGGAGATCCCCCTCAGTAAGGGTGATTGGATCAGAAGAAGTCTTGGAGGCTTATGACTTCTTTTGCTGCCCCACCTGCTCTCTCGAGCACTGTCGCTTCAGTTTTGTGGACATTATATGTGGGTCTGTGCCACCTTCCTCTATTTCTATCTCTTGTTAAGGTGAAGGCAACTTCTAGGGCTTGTGCTCCTTCTCTGCTACCTTTTGTTGTTATTCTATTTCCTTCGCAACATCTCGTGCCTCCTACACCTTTGTTGTTGTTGCTTCATTCCATCTCTTCTCTACCAACTATGCCATCTGCAGTTTTGCCTCCTCCTTCTTCCTCTGTGCTGTGGACCTCTCTGATTCCACTATAGAGCTGGCTAGAGTGCACCACTCCGGTGGCAACGATTCAAGTATGCTGAATATGACATCATCTGTGGCCAGGTAAGGGAGCTCGTTCCATTTCTCCGTGGGGTCCTTGCGCACCTTGATATACACATCATGGAAGTCTGCCTTGAACTCCGTGAAGATCTGCAGACTGTTATAGACAATGGATGATAACCGTGGCTTGTAGTTAATACACATTCTGATGTTCATCTCCATGTACACCTAGAATATCTTTTTCTCCCTAATCCTCTGCGTGTACTTAGTTGCCCACAGTAAAGAATACTTCACTGCTTTCAAAAGATCCTGCGCAATTGCAAGCAACTAGCTATCCTCAGGAAATTCCCAATCCACCAGCACTATGGATAGTAGAGGCCGTCCATAGTGGAAATTCTTCCCTTGTTCCTATGCCTCGTGATATTTTTCCAGGAATTCTTAGCACAAGTAATCTGCCCAGTTAAACTGGACCGCTTTTATGCACTGTGCGACGAGTGCAACCATTATATTTTTATCAATAAAGTCCTTATTTATTCCTTCCTCATGCTTCTTGACTTCCACTTTCACCATGGTGCTTTTCCCCCTCAACCAAACTCTTTCATTCATGAGTTCTTGGAACCTAAGATCTCCCTGCTAGATCTCTTCATCGAGTCCCAACCATTCTCCTTCAAGCTCTTCTAACTACGTGAACCTTTCTTCCAGGGCTCCATGGTCCATTACCCCTATGAGCACCACTATGCTTGGACTAGACATGATAGACTCCATAAGAATTATGACTTCTACTCCATTGACCAACCGAAAAGGCGTATGTTCGAGTACGCACAGGTCCCAACCACTTCGCTGCGCGTTGCATACCTTGATCAATGCATTGCACACCTTGTCAAATGCTTCCGTGTGGATAACGTTGTGCGTGATTTTTCTTCCCACATATTTTCTATCCAACCTTAATAGCCAACTCCACATCTATCCCCCCAACACATGCTTATTGACCATACCTCTCAGTGCAGAGTTCATGCGCATCCACATAGGTTGTTTTCCATATGCCGACATCAACTTGGCTAGATGTGTGAGTAGATGATACTGCCCTGTATTTATCTATCAGTCACATTCTAGGATTCCCAAACCATATCCACATCATCCTACTACATTCGTGCCAGCCATCAAAGTTTCCTTTTTGCGTACCCCACCACCTCATGGGCATAGTGCGCAGTACCCAGTTCAAGGCCTGGAAGCGTTGCTTCTTTGGCACCTCCCTTTCAAATGTGTTCAAGAAGGCATCTACCTCACTTAACCCATCATTAGTAGGCAGATCTCACACTTCTATCGATAGACAGCGTAGTGATCTTGTCATCATATTGTAGTTCGGCGTGGTTACTTCGTGTAACCGATTCTACCAGTGCTCTATCTCATTAGAATCTAATGTACAAGAGCTCTCATGCTCCCATGAAATCTGCCCATCCATGGTAGAATTTACCCAGTCTTGCTCACGTGTGGTTATCTTGTAGATGCAATCCAAATCATCCTCACTTTCATAGTCGTGCACTAGCTTTGTATGGCGCGATCCTTCAACAAGATCCAGGGGTATAACTATGCGTAGAGACTTCTTCTTAAAAATCATCTTGTGCTTCTCCAAATTAATCACTCTATTCATATCAGTGTCCCAATCAATTCCTAAGAGATCGGGATAGGGGTTGCTATCATCGACAATCTCTATCACTTCAAAGTCTGCCAGTGCACTCACTCCCTCAATATCCACATTAATTCTGTACAATCGCCCCATGGGTATTATCTTCTATTGGTTCACCGTTCACAGCTGAATTAGAGACCATTATAGCATAGGTCTCTCCATTTACTCCCATGTCAGCTTCGGAAAACATTCGCATCTGATCCTAAATCTAGAATTACTTGGTCCATTTCACATTCTCCAATTTGAACGGTTAACCTCATTTCTCTTCTTGTCCTTGTCTTATGCTTTCCAATCTTTCAAACTATGTGTGGTTCTCCTAGCGCGGTCACAACGCATCATTTAATGAGTTCCTGTAATCCTTTTACAGCCTTACTGACACAGAGTAACTTCATGCATGTTTCTAGGAACATCGTAAGCATAGATGGGTCCATCTCTAGCTCTGGTTTATCTTTCCTTCTTGAAGTGGAGGCATCAACGAAGCTCTTCTTGGCTTCCATAAAAATTTCTCGAGTGCACTCCAAATCAAACTCCACTTCTTTTGCCAGAGCTTTGTGAACCCAAGTACTATCTTCTAGTTGTTTGCCCTTATCATATCTCATCGCAATTCCACTTCAGAGCACAGTGTTCACATTTGGATCTTCCTCGTACTGCTTAGACCTCATCATTTGCAGGTTCTGAGTCGAGGGACATGGTAGCGCTCCTTTGTTGCATATCCTAGCTATCAGTGTAGGACAATCTTCCATATCATGATCAAACAAGGTGCAATATAAACCTGATGGCTACTTCGAATTCATACAATTATGGTCATAATGTCCTAGCGCTCTGCAATTGTAGCATATCAACTGACCGTGACCTACTCCGGGTCCTCCTCTGCCTCGGTCTCATCTGCACCCCTGAAATCCTATTCATGCCACTTCTATATTCTAGCCTAGGGGATGCGATTCAACCTGAACTCTATAGGTGGGAGTTTTATCCATCATCAACTCATAGCTTCTACAAGTGTGCTCATTGTGTCCCACTGACCTACAAAAGTTACAGAACAATTGTTGTGAATTTTGTGTGTACTTTTGTAACAAATGGTAGTTATCTGTAGCATGTTTTCCACCTATTTCACAAATCACATACCATAAGGTAGGCACCACACTAGGTCCTTCTTACTCTTCCAGACTTAATGCCATCAGTCCTCCTCCCACGAGGTAACTTGCAAACACCAGGTAATGGTCCTTATCATGACCCTAACCCTTGCATTTTACGCACCACACTTCTTCACATACTTCTAGATGAGCTGCCTTGTCTTGTTTCAGACTCTGCGTCTCAATGCATAATTTTTTGAACTGCGTGTGGATCTACTAAACTCCCAAGTTACAATCCTGCATTGGGGTCTCATGAAGCCTAATCACAATCTCTAAGGCCTCTTCCCGAGTTGTTAACTTCTGCTATGATATCGTGTTCATTAAATGTGGCATTAGTGATGCTACAAACCATTTACGATGTTTTCCATCTGTCAGATTCATATTAGCTTCACGAATCGTACACTTCAACTTATGATCCAAATCCTAAGGAGTTTCACCTGGTTGCATCATGATTTCTTAAAATTCAATGATCGACTGTGCTTCAGACTTTGGCCTACTAAATTCTTTGTTTAGTGCTTCTTGGATATCCATGATTCCCGCATTTGTATTACCATTAGAATGTTTAATATACTAGGTCAGCATGCTATCCTACAAGGCGCTAACCAGTGTCGCGCTCTTTATATTTTCATCCATAACTCCCTGCGCTTCCCATACAGCTCGTACGATGAACCAAAATTGGTCTAGATCCTCATTTCCCATACCCTTGAACCCAGGAAACGTTATTATGCTTGCCATATTGACTCGCGGTGGTGGTGGAGGTGGTACGGGTGAAGATGGAGGTGAAGGCGGTGAAGCTAGTGGTGGTGTCGGTGGGGGTGGTATTCAAGGAACTCTTTTTCTTATCAAATGGGTCACACTTCACGAAGAGACCTTCGTGATCTCTTCCTCATCCCCTTGTGGAGGTGAAATCAAAGGGCTATTCTTTGGTCCCTTACTTCCTTCATTCCTATAGTTTTTCCATTTCGCGTAGCTCCGATCATCAAGGTAATT
Source organism: Pinus taeda (assembly GCA_000404065.3). NCBI lineage: Eukaryota > Viridiplantae > Streptophyta > Pinopsida > Pinales > Pinaceae > Pinus > Pinus taeda. The sequence continues at coordinate 137,778 of APFE031323871.1, read as the reverse complement.
GCATAATCCTCTTTTTGCACAATAATATTTTAATCCAAGTATTCAAACACTTTACGTACTTACCTCGCAATCCTTTGAGAAAGTCTCACTGTGCCTCACTATAGCTGACTGAAGTATCTACCACAAACTTAGTAATGAATCCTCCTATAATCTTATTAAGATATTGATCAACAACATGCGTTATATTATCCTCTGGTGCTTCCAATTTGCACACTAACTCTGGGGTCCACACAATATGACAATCGAGCTTCCACCTTCCTTGGCTATCTTCTAGCTTCACGAGCCACTCGTATAGCTTAGTAGGGAAATATGTGAAGAAGATCTCATGGATTTCTATGTACAGGTAGTAGTCTAACCACTCTTCTTTTGTCAGTCATGGATTCCTGTTCTCCTGTGCAGCAAAATCGTGAATTAAACTATCCAACCAACCTTCAGTTTCCTTCTTAGTTGGATTCCAATGATGTGACACCAGACATCTCTATGTGGAATCCAGTCTAGGAAACAGAACCATTTGTTGACATAAGGGGGCCTCATCCAGGTTTGGAGTTACTTAGCCAAACAAATCCCTACACTACTGGCCTTTTCAGCATTAGCCTGCAGAGTGCGGACTAAAGTCCCACCTAAAGTGGTATGGGGGAATGCTGGAACAAAGTTTCCGCACCCTTCGGATGTCTGAGGGGTTGATTTTAGTCCAACAATGCCTACCTTCGTGTAGGTCACTTTGTGCACTATTCTAACCTTTGATACCCTCATGCTTTGTTATAACCACCTTTGCACAACCCTAAGGAGGGGCTAAGATGCTTTCGTGCTACTAGGGTAGTGACCTGGACTATTTCCCAAGTTACATTGTGTATCTTACTTACCTTCTTACAATTGTTAGTTAACTTTGTGTAGACAAATACTTTATCTCACATTTACTTAATCAACAGAATAAAATATGTTCGTGCACCGTATAAGCAACAGACACACAATTTATACCCAATAAATTCAATGGAGAAAAGAGGAAACAATTACACATAATTGATTAAAAAACTCCTCTTTATTAATGCTTCCACGGTTATAGACTTGACTCACCTTGCGCACTCAGCTGCAGGGGTCCGCAGACTTAGCTACGGACTACTAGGCCTCTGTGCACTCAGGTGCAGAGCCTTCTCCTACTCTACGACCCAAAGAATTAATTCTACACTTCGATCTTCTACTATCCTTCTATTCTGTCATCATTCCTTGACTTATATTAACTAATTTACAACTTATAGCCTCACTCTATTTATATAATTTGATGGTCCACAGACCATGGGTAGATCTGTAAAGTTGACACTACATTACAGAATTGAGGGCGGACAACCCTATGCCTCATTTACAACATCATCCTCAGGGCCCACAAAATGCAGATTATTGACATCGGATTTACAACTTTTAACCAAAATCTAGGCTTTAAGCCCCAAAAATTCCCTTGGGGGATCCCATGCCCAACATAAATCGATCCTACTATCCCATCGACATGGGACCCAACTTCAGCTTGGCAAGGTCAGGCTTAGATCTAGGAGCACCAAATTTTTTTTCAAGAATCCCAGATTGAGAATATATGAGTTCCAGGTGTCGGGCTCTAAGAATAGCCTATTCTTCGGTGAATACATTGGAGAGTGATACATAACTAGAAATTTTAGGCTGCAAATATTTGAGAAACCATTCAAGGAGTTCTTGGGGAATATTAACTTTAATGAGCCTCTTCCTTCTTCTCCATTCCTGGATGTGATAAAAAATGTGGGTTTCCTAGTCTTAGTGGAAATAAACTTAGAGCTCAATTCTAGCATCATAACGCATAGACAACTAAAAATTGTTCAAAAATATGGTGGCCAAGTCACCATACAAAGTGAAGGTGACCCCTGGAAGCTCAACATATCATTTAGCCACATTTTGAGTTAGGGTGCATTGAAATAGTTTCAACCTTATTCAATAATCAATCAAGGAGTTCGATAACACCATAAATGGAAAGTGGTTATATGGTCAGCCAAATATTCACTAGTCTTACCTTCGAATTTGGGTATGTCCAATGGAAGTTTGGTTGGAATTGAAGGCCAAAACGGGTTGTATCGGATAGGATTGTTAGTCAAATTTGATAGGTCTAGAATCTTTAAAGTTGCTAGGAAAGGTAAGCACGGAGGACCTTGAGGATTCCACCCACTCTAAGCAGAATTCCCTATGTTCTGAAAATAATATCCTTGATTTGTGAAGGCACCAAGTTTCTTGAGGTGATTCTAGAAGTGCCTAAACCATTAGGAAATCCTTGTGGCCCCAAAAAAATCATTTTTTGTTCAAATCCTACAGAAAAATTGCCATATCGGGTGGAATTTCCCCTTGATGAGGTATTAAATGGAGCAAAGAGACCTTGGTAAGGGTTCCATGCATTATAAAAGTGAGAAAAACTCTTAAATGAACTCATGAAGGAGTATGACATGTTCCCCTATTGGTCAAAAGAGAACTGATTCCCAGCTCCCAAGCTGCTAACTGCTGGATTAGTACATCCTTGGAAAGGATTATAACCTTGACCTTTGGAACTAAAAGGTATTGATCCTAGATATGGGTTAGAATGTGGTATATGACCACTCCCAAAAGGGACCCATGAGGAGAAGCTGACCCACTGGGCATGAAAGTCATAGACATGGAAGTGGCGGATGGAAAATTTAAGGGAACCGAAGTAATTGTGTTGAAAGGCATTCCAAAGGGGAATGAAGCAATGTTGGAGGAAAAATCTTGGGTGCCCCCACTCGAATATGGAATGGAGGTAGATCCAAAGATTGCAATGCTAGCACTAATTGAAGGTATAGAAATTGTACCTCCTCCTCTTAGTGAGAAAGGATTATGTACACCGGTAGCATTCATAGCTGAAACCATGATCTCAATAGTGGCCATCGAAGGAAAAGACCAATATAGACCAGGGCCCGAAGGCCTGTCGGTCACTGTCCCAACGTATAATATAATGTCTAGATAATCAGAAGGGAGAGAAGAAGAAGGGGTCACATGAGTCTTAAGGAGTTCTTCAGCCTCTATAATGTCTTCCGATTGGAAGAGGACTCTAGAAAGGAGTGGAGTGTTCCTCTCCAAATATTGACTTACGCTAGATCTATTGTATCAAACAATAGCTTGAACTGGAGGATCAATCTCTGCTACATCCATTGCCACTGATTGGAAATCACCAACATAATTTCTCCTACGCTTTCTGGAAGAAGGCTTTGCACTCGTAGGTGAAAGCCCACAAAGCTTCCTTGACTGATGAACTGGTCAATCAACTAGTTTTAATTATTTAAGAGAACTAATTAAAGACTCAATTTTTTTATTATAAATCTATCGCCCACTAGGAGGAAAGAAAATTCTCTAACAAAGTCCCAAGATGATACAGTCAATCAAGAAATTTTCAAGTATTTCTATTCTGGGTGATGAGGATTGCACACCAAAATACAAGAAAGTGAAATCAAGGACCTTCCAAATATAGTTTAGGATAATTATGACCCAAGCCTAGCAGTGAAGGTGACAAAAACAATTATGCTGACCCCCATACAAAAGCCTCTATGGGTGCAAGTACCCAAGCTTTGCAAGGGTACCCTACAAAAGTACTAATGAACATGATGCAATTTTTGCCTCAGGTGTTGCAGGATTCCCCTCCGCAGAAACCTATGTGGTCCCTAGGAATAACAACTATGGACACCAGTTCATATCAAAATATGGGTGAAATAGTGTCACGGTGGGATCCAACAAGTAGGAGAGGGGGTATCTCTCTTTCCTTGTCTTCACTATCCCTCGTGCTTAGTTCCTAGTAGGAAGGAGCTTCCCGGTCTTTCTAACGACACTGGATTTAACTCATTATTCAATATCTATGTTTAATAGTGTGCGTTGCCTTGGAGAGTTAACTCTCCACTCACCTATTTGAAGGCCCTAGAGAGCTAGACTAGTTGATGTAATTAATGACAAATCAAAAAATATTCTAGTTCTTTTCAATTAAGCACCTGATTTTAAAAGATTGTTCTTTAGGTCACGGGTAAAATGAGAGTGCAACTTGTGGTGTTTTGACACAAAAGAAATTAATAGAAACATAGCTATATGCAAATGAAGCTATTTTTCTTTGATGAAAAGATATTTCTATAAGGTTCTATGAGTAAATTTGTAAAAGATTTTTTTTTTCTTTTCTAGAAAACACGCTCCACACACTCAAAATCTAACAAAAAGACTGAAATGCCTCTAGTGAAAACTAACCTAATGAAAACTATAATGATGGCGCAATATTCTATGGATTCTCATACAATAAGCGAATGTGTTCCTTCATAAGATCAATAGGCCAACTTGGCCATAATGAGGGCACAAATTCAATGACAAACTTCCCTCGAAACAAAGCAAAACCAATCAAAAAATGTTCACAATTGCTCAAAAATAATGAAGAAACCAATAACTAAAAACTAAAAAGAAAAATAAAGGCAAGAACGATGTTTTTGTCTTTTTGTTTTTTAAAGAACCTAAAGAATTTTTTCACAACACAAAGACTACTAAAATTCCAAGACTAAAAATAAGCATAAAGAGTCCCAAAATTCACAAGTTATGCACATCATTAACATAATAAAGCATGAAATGAAAAAGGACTACAGACTTGCATAGATTGATCTGAACACCAGTATAAAGGACTTCAGGAAACCAAAAGAACGTAAAGAAATGATTTCAAGATTGCCAAAGAGGCACTAAAAAATCATGAAGAACAAAATAGCTCAACCAAGAAAGGAAAGCAAAGAAAAGAAATCCAAAAGTTGTGTTATAAACAAAATTGCAACCAATTTCTTGTTCTGCAAAGTTAGGACAACCAATAACTTCTACAGGAAGCCTTGAACCCAAATCCCAAACTAAACATTTACTCAAAAAGAAAACCCTAGGTTGACTAGGTTTTTCAACAAGAAGAAGATTAGAAACTGAAAACTTGCATGAAAGAAGAGCTTTACTGTGACTGAATGAACAAAAAACAGTAAAAAGTACCAGGCAAAAATATTAACTGGTCAAAGACAAAGAGGTAATTGAAACAGAGGAAAGTCGTGTATGCACAAGTTTCTTTGAAGAAACTAGTGTGTATACGCTACTATATCCTATGGAAAGTGTGTATACAAAGCTCAATAAGGAAAACCAAAAAATCTAGGCCTGATCCAAAAGAGAAGACTTGATGCCCAAGAAGAAAACAGGTCACGGACATTGTAAAAGAAAGAAATAAATCAAGCAAGCCCTGATAAAGAAGAAAGAACCCAATCTAGGAAAAACAAGAATGCTTTCCCCAACAAAGTCACCAATTCTGTTTGGATTAGAATCACCCTATTGTCTTAGGTTCGAAATCCCAATAGATAGAGGGCATACAACATAAAGAGACACACAAACAAGAAATCCTAATACTTAACAATTAAACTTGGTATAGAAAGTCTTACTCATAGGTCATATGTTTGAGGTCGTTGACTTAGGGTTCAAACTCTCTTCTTCTTCCTTATGCTTTAAGACTTGAAATTCATTCAAGGCAAAGCATATACACCAAAAATAACTGAAATAATGTTCATGATATCAGGGTTAGATCGTATAATCATGTAAGCAAATAATCATTAACGTGAGATTTTATAAGCAAATTATGGCATAAATTAATGCATAAAGACCATAATCATTAGGAACAAGACATCATCTCTTTATTAATGTAATATAAAGAAAATATGGAAGAACTACAACTTGAGTCATCCATTGGCTCCAAGTGAAAATTTCCTCTAGATGTGTCCTGCCCAGGCCTCAGCAATCCTCCTCCATAAGCATACACAAGGATGTCATGAAGGGATGATGAACATCTCAAGAAGGAAACAAGAGTTTCATACGACTCGGAGTGAACAAGGCACATGGATATCTTGAGGCTTGATCAGGGGTGTAATTGACTATAATATCAAAATGTAATCCTTCCTCCTCCTTTAGGCCTTCCCATGGAGATTTATTTATACTTCTCCATTTTTTTTTCAGTTAGGAAACAGTTTCACCACTGGCCATAGTAGGTGGGTATTTAGTCAAACCAGTAAACCCTGCCTGAATTAAGGGAGATTATATATATTTTTAATATTTTAACACATATACGAGGGTGTACACGCACTTGAGATAGGGCATAATCACTTATGGTATTTAAAACATTAATTTTTATAAAATGGATGAAGTCTGGTAGGAAAGGGTTTCCCTAAGCCATATCATAGAGCATCAAATGTACCAAGGGTTTAAATAGTGTTATAAAAGAAAAGTTACCCACCGATCCTTAGAAGCCTTTTTATTAATTAGGCCTCTATTTTCTTTATTTTCCATAACTTTTCTACATTTTCCTCCTCACATTCAATATTGACCTTTCACCTTCCTTTTCTCTTAACTTGCACTATTTTCATAAACAAAATGTCAATTAATACCTAATTATTTTCCAAATCCTTTGCCATTTCCTTTTCCAATTTTCTTAACCATAATAAACCAAATGAACACCCACAATAGGACTTTTTTCGAACATTCAACTTGGCATAAGTGTCCCATAACCGTGGTTATTTTTTCCTTTATTAACTTTTACCTTGGGGGAACACCATCCTTGGTGTTCAGTGACACCTACAATATGCAATATTGTTGTAAATGAAACGTACCTCCCATGGAACTTTATAATTTATCTCGATGTAATATTTACAATGATCAACCTGCTGAAAGGAAAACTAACATGACGACATAACAACATGAAAACCATAATGACATGACACCCATACTGCTTATTGGAGCTTTATAACATAGCTCAAGCTGGTACTTACATCCATATACATTGGTACATAAATCAAAATATCACACCAAAACATATACCAAAAACATTCGCTCAACCAGCTAATAAGGAAGGATACATAGCCTGCATTTGATCTGTCATCTAATATGTAGCTTCATTGGGCCCAAAGTGCTTCCACTACACTTTAACCTGCGTGATTGCTCAGTTCTAGAGCATAAGCCTCTTCCTTTGCAATATACACAGAGACTTTAGTTGGAATTCTCCATCTGGCTCCACTTGCAATACATAATAGTCAATCACAGGATCAACATCTTTAACATACCTCTTAAGGAATGAAACATGGAAAAAATCATGGACTTTAACTGTTGGAGGTAGTGCAAATCGAAAGGCTACTAGTGCAATCTATTCAAGAAACTTGAAAGGTCCACTAAACTGAGATGCTATCTTGGCACATGATCCAATCCGCAAGGAGCTATTCCTGGGATTGATGCACAAGTACACTTATTCCCCAACCTGAAACTCCTTAAACAACTTGTTCTAATCTGCATAGATTTTATTCTTCTCTTGTGGTGCCTTACGATTCTTCTTTATTATATGCATTTCATTTACCATCTCTTCCAACATATCTGGTCCAATCAACACCTTGTTCACTGGATCACTCCAATTGATGGGAGTATTACAACTCCATCCATAGAGTGCCTCGAATGGAGTCATCCTCAAAGAATACTTATACCCATTGTTGTAAGTGAACTCGAAGAGTGGAATATAACCTTATTACTTCTACTCCTAATGCATCACATGCAACCTAAACATGCGCTCCCATTTCTTGTTGACACTCTCTATCTGTCCATTTGTTTTTGGATGATAAGATGTACCAAAGATCCAAATATGTCTTGAATCCTCCAAACAACTCCTTATAAAAATTGGAAGTGAACTTAACATCCTTGTCTAACACAATATTCTTTGAACACCTTACAGTCTCACCACATCTCTTAAGAAGACCTTTGCTACATCACCAGCTGAATAAGTAGACTTGACTGGAACGCAATGTGCTACTTTTGTCAAAATGTCCATCACAATCATGATGGAATCATGTTGTCTAGATTTCTTCAGCAAACTTGTGATGAAATCCATGGAAAAGTCCTCCCATTTACACTCTGGAATTGGTATTAAATGTAGTATTCCACCTAGTTTCTTACATTCTTCCTTCACCTAATGATAGTCCAAGTATATAGCCACAAACACTAACACATCCCTTTTTCAAATTTTGACAATAATAAAACTTCTTCACTGCTGTCAATATCTTTTGATACCTTGGGTGACCTGAATACGTTTCACATGGAAATATCTCAAGATAGTCTTCTTGAACTCACTACTACCTGACACATATATCATGTCCCTAAATCTGACCAATCCATCTGTTGTGAGGTGGTGGTATACATCCTAACCACCTATACACTATTGTAATTTGTGCATAAGCTTCATGTACCTATCATCATCCTGACCTTCCTGTAAGATTCGATCTCGTAAGTCTGCCCCATAAGAACTCATAGTTGCTATATGATTCACCTTTATCCACATGCTAATATCATCTGCAACCCTATTGTCCTTACCCTTGATCTACTTCATCTCAAAATCAAACTCACCGATCGTGGCCAACCATATGGCTTGTTTGGAATTCAGATTTAGTTGGTCAAATAGATACCTAAATCCACAATTATCACTCATCAAGATGAACCCTTGCCAATAAGACAATGTCTCCACATCTTCAATGCATGAATGATCACTGCCAACTCAAGATCATGTGTCAGATAATTTTTCTTGTTCTCATTCAGTTTCTATGATTCATAGCATATCACTTGTCCTTCCTACATAAGAACTCCACCAAGTCCTCTTTTACAAGCATCCATCCATACCAAAAACTCTTTGTCCGGACTTGCAACCTTTAACGCTGGAGCATTTCTCAACAACTACTTCAAGTGCTCAAAATTTGCTGCACATTCCTTTGTCCATTCGAATTTGTTACCTTGCCTTTACAGTGATAATATGATAAGCAATCTAAGATATGTTTCTAATGAACCTCTTCTAGTAACCTACTAACCCCATTAAATGATCTTACCTCATCTGCATTTACAGGAGCTGCCAACTGCATGATAGCTTTTATCTTTTTTGAATCCACTATTATGCCTTCCTTGGAGACAACATGTCCTATGTATTGTATCTATGTTTGAAAGAAACTACATTTTCTAAGCATGGTATACAAGTAATCCTCTCTTAGAATTCTCAACACTACTACTAAATGCTCGACATTTTCTTCCTCATTCCTAGAATATATCAAGATATCATCAATGAATACAATAATAAACTTGTCTAGATAAGGACACAAAACACTATTCATCAAGCACATAAAGGTAGTTGGAGCATTAGTTAGACCAAATGGAACTACAAAAAATCATAATGCCTGTACCTAGTCTGGAAATTTGTCTTGTATATGTCTTCCTATTTATTGTGTACCTGATGATATCTAGATCTCAGATTAATCTTCCAGAACAATACTACTCCTTTCAACTAATCGAAAAAGTCATCAATCCTCGGTGATGGATACATTTTCTTGATGGTCACCTTGTTCAAATTCCTATAATTGATGCATAAGTTGAGAGTACCATCCTTCTTCTTGACAAACAATACTATTGCACCCTAAAGTGATACACTTGACCTAATGTATCCTTTGTTAAGAATTTCCATCAACTATAACTTCAGTTCTAGTAACATTGATATGTTCATTTTGTATGGTGTCTTTGATGTTGGTGTTGCCCCCCACTACCAACTCAATAGGAAAATGCACTTCCCTATGAAGTGGAAACTCTAAAATTTCTGTGGGAAATACATCCTGAAACTATTGTAAGATCGAGTACCTACTCAATACCTTTGCATCCTCAACACCCTTACCTTTATCACTAGAAATATTCACTGCAAATAACACACACGCTTTCCTACGAGTGAACTTCACCTGCATAGCTGTCACAATTCTAATCGATGTTTCTCTCTTCTTACCCACCAAGATCCTTTGTTCTCCATTGTCATCCAAGCATTCAATGGCTTTGTCATAACAATCCACTTTGGTTCTATGAAGATATAACTAGTCCATACCCAACAACATATTGTATGATCCCAATGACAATATATTAAAATGTTCTAATGTATGCATACCATTCAACTCAAAAGCACAAGCTCTTACCCAATGATGAACTCTCTTATTTTTACCCGTATCCAACTACACTAAACAAGATTTTACATGCACTTCTTTATTCAAACCACACTTATCCACAAACTCAAGGTTAAAATAACTATAATTAGATCCAGGGTCAATCAAAATAGAAACAAGTTGGTCACAAAGCTTACCATCCATCTCAATGGTAGATGCTTAATGAGCTTCCTGCCAATTATCCAGTGTTGCACAGATATGAGGAACGCTCTTCTGAACATCCCCAATAGTTTTTGCCTCATGTGCACTATACATCTAAAGTCTACCACCCTAATTTTATGAACAATCCCTCCTAAGATTCTCCTTAACACATTTCCAACACTCTCACCATCCTCTATCATCACCTTTATTCTCATGTTGTGACTGATGTCCCTATCTAGCTATGTTGGACTTCTTGTATGGTGCAACATTCGGTTTCTCCTCTGCATTCTAATGCCTTTTTCTTTTTAGATTCCATTAACCTTTACCTTTATATTTCCCTTTCCATCCCTGCTAAAATTCACTCTTACACTTTGATTGCTTGTAAGAGTGTTTCAAATTCTCAATAACTTCCTCAAGTGACTAAGGGCCATGATATTCAATCCGATCTCTAAATTCTAATTGAAATCCATTGACAATCTCTCAATTTTATCCTTTTCATCCTTATGATATGGTACATACCTCTAAAGCTCCAATAACTTGGTTGTATACTCCTCATCCATCATCGATCGTATTTTGAGCTCATAGAATTGCTTGGCTTTGCTATCGTAGTACCTTTTTGACAAGTCTTTCTTCCTGAAAAGTTTCTTGAATTCATGCCAAGTAACCAAGCCTTTGCATCCTACAGATTCTTCTAATATCCATAAAATGTAGGTGGCTTAGCTTTCTTCAACTCATCTAGAAAATATCCCCTATCACTCCTCCTGTATGGGTGATAATGATGACGATCATAGTGCCTGTGAAAACCAAAACTAGAATAGTACTTGTGTGCATATCCTCTCCTATCTGGAAGGTCCAAGAACCTTCCATATTTAACCATGTCATCCTTATCTGACCTATTCCCACCATGATATCTACTTCCATATGCCCCATTTGTTTTTCCCCTTGCACATAGCTGACCCGAAGTCATCATTGTCTTTGTAATTCTGACAAACTCTGAAGGATTACTGTATTGACTTTTTCTTGTTTCTCTTATTCCTGCATGATTCTTTCATTATATTCCTTACATCTCCTTAATTCTTCCTTCATTTTTCTCAATGCGTTTGATAAGTCAAAAGAATTCCTAACACCATGCTCATCATTTGATCCATAGGGAGAGTCTAGGGAACTATAGTCTACCATACTTCTAGTCATGTTTGTTTTTTTATTGCCCCAAGGTATATCATGTTAGCTAAACAAAAACATAAACATAATCAACATACCTTAGTATAGTTCAGGGAGGATATCTCATCTTCATGATCAACTAGATTAGCACAATATATGGATAAAAAAATCATAACAGCATATAGATATCATCCTCACCATAGTTTAGTCAACAATGCATCACCATCTCAACCACGCATCATGACCTCATGCATGACAACTACAACCATGTCAATGTATGCATAATAAACACATGTATGACATGAATTCATGTACAATACATATAAACACTAACGTGCATAACCAATGCATAACTGACATAACTCATAATGACACATTCCAAAAAAACACCAACAAATTTCACATAGTGACACAATTGCGACCATGACCACACCCATGCATATGAAACAAGCACATGGACCATGAGCATAAGGAACACATATGTAATCGACATGAATGCATGACCAACATACCACCCATGCAGTCCAAGGGGTGAATCACGCTCTAACACCACTCTGTAACATCCTCCTCCCACATTTACCAAGGTTAACTATCCCACTGGGGTAAACATGTGACAAGAGGATACTATGATCTAATTCAAATCCCCATGTATGGTTAAGGAAGTAGAACTAACAAAACAAAAGCAAACTAACCTTCCACACATGCTATAGGACTTGCAGGAGCCAACCAACCTTTCTAGGTGATGAACCCCTGAAACAACTTAACATTTGCCTGGCCTAGAGCCTCAGACACTCCCCTCACATGAACATGCATTTGACTAGGTCCCTCCAGTCACTCTCACAACAAGGGCATGTCAAAGACTAGGGTCCCTTTTAGTTAGTTTTGAGCTCGCGACTCTAAATTTTGTGCCACATTTTTAAGGCTAGGACTCAGGCCACTTCTAAGAACTCCACGAAACTTCAAGAAATGAAAAGTAACATTGAAACAATGATACAAATGCAATTACTTCAACAAATACTTGAATGGAGGATTACTAGCCATGACAGACATTTCATCAAACATGTCACAAATTTGCATTCTACAAGTCATAACAACATATCTGATGATAGAGGTCTCATACTTATCTAAGAATCACTAACAAGCATTGATTCCTTATCACATTAGATGCATTATCATATATTAGGTCATATATTCATTGTTTGTTCATTTATAAACTAAAACATGATGAGAGCCATACACCATCACTATCATAAAACATACTCATAACCAACATATAAACAACATAAATAATAAGGATATAATAGCCATAGAATCCACATATGAACTGATACATTTACACATGAAATACTAAGGAGAAGAAACTCTTATTAATGAATGCAAAATCAAACCAAGTTTAGGACTTCCATGAACCACCCAACCATAGACTAGCTCAACCAAAATTTTCTTTCAGCCAATCACCCCTGTGCCATATTCCAAGCATGAATGTGGGACTTATAACCAAAACAAATAAGGGCTTCCTAAGGCTATAACACCTTAGTCTCATCAATAGAACCAAACTTTAGACCAATCCAAATTCCGATTAAGGTATTAATAGGCCATAATCGAGACTCCACCCTCTAGGCTTTACCATATATCCTGTCATTCACTGGCCAAGGATTCCTAAGCCTCATTAAGGGAACCCACCGCTAGGATTTACCGTATATCCCTCCATTCACTAGTCGAAGTTTCCTAGGCCCACGAAGACAACACAAAATCTAGCTTTAATGCAACCCACAATCTCGTTCAGGGGTTACTAGGTTAAGGCTTTACCGCAATCCACAGTCTAGTTCAAGGATCACTAGGCCATGTGTTCTTTCTTTTAGAGATCCACCCTGCTGAATTTTGAATCCATCTGGCAATCCATCTCAACCAAAACATGAGAACCCCATCACACCATGGCTATTTGAAAATGACAAGGCTATGCTAGAAAACTCAGTCACACTTGAAAAAACTCATGCCCATGATAACGATAGAACCAAGACCACACATGCATAACAATGCATGTTAAATCCAGCAAGGAAACCATACATGAAAATCGACACTTGTAAATAATATCATTGTAGTTGTTTGATCTTGCTCTTCCTTGCTTGATTCTTACATTCCTTTACCTTCTTTTATTTTCTTCATCCAATGCTGAAGTGCTCCAAGAAAACTATAAGTGTCCAAGAGTGTTTGAGGGAGAGAATAGAGAGTTACATCCATTGTGAAAATTCCATGTAATAAAAGCTGACAAAGAAAAAATGATAACCATTGTTATGGGACACTTATTGCAATCTGAATGTTGGGCAAAAAATCCTAGTTTGGGTGTTAATTTGGTTTATTATGGGTAAGGAAATTAGAAAAGGCAATGGAAAAGGCTTTGGAAAGACAAAATGGTATTTTTGGCAATTTATTTATGAAAAGAATGGAAATTAGGAGAAAATGAAGGTGACATGTCACAGATTTCATGTGAGGAGGAAGATGAAGGAAAATAATGGAACAATGAAGAAAATAGAGCCCAAATAAATAAAACGGATTTTGGGGATCAGATGGTACCTTTTATCAGTTCAATTTTTGAGCTCTCTCTCTATTCTCTCTCTCTCTCACTCTTGGACAATTAAATTTTTCTTGGAGCACTTGAGCATTGGATCAAGAAAGGAAAAGAAGGAAAACAGGAAGCAAAGATCAAGTAAGGAAGAGGATCATCAAGTAGCTACAATAGGTTTACTTGCAAGTATTGATTTGCATGTGTGATTTTCTTGCTATATTTAGCATGCATGGTTATGCATGCATGTTATTATTTCTCTTTCTGTCATGGGAATGACTTTTTCCAAGTCTGACAATGTTCTTCAGCCTTACTTTGTCGTTTCTAGATAGGCATGGTGAGATGGTGTTCTCATGTTTTGGTTGAGATGGATTTCTGGATCGATTTAAAGTTGTGTGAGGTGGATCTGTAAATTAAAGAACACATAGCTTAGTGATCCCTAAATAAGACATTGGATTGCGGTAAAACCACTAGCCTAATGACCCCTGAACATGATTGTGGGTTTCGATAAGGCTAGGTATTGTGTGCTTAGGTAGGCCTATATATCCTTGAATGGCAGGATATAGAGTAAAGGTTAGAGTTGGTTTCCCTTAATGAGGCCTGGAATCCTTGCAAGTGAATGGTAGGATATATAGTAAATCCTAGAGGGTGGTGTCTCAATTATGGCCTAGTGACCCCTGGATTAGATTGTGGGTTGTGGTAAAGCCTAGAGACTAGAAGATAGGAAAATTCCTCATGGTCTAGGTGGAGAAATCCGGTGGCATCCATGCTTGTTTATGGCCTAGTGATCTAGTGAGGATTGCAGCAAAGCATAATTCTATTAATGAGGATGAGGTGGTTTAGCCTCAGAAAACCCTCGCTTGTAATATGGCACAAGGGTGATTGGATGAAGAGAGACTTGGCTCAAGGAATCTACAGTGAGGTGGAATGTGGTAGTCCCATACTGAGTTAGCTTTTGTACTCATGAATAAGAGTTTATTTCCTTTGGTTTTTTATGATAAAATGTACTAGATTATATGTGGAATTTATCGTTGTTGTATCCTCATTATTTCTGTTGTTTATATGTTAGTTATGAATATGATTTATGATAGTGAAAATGTATGGTTTTCAATAAGTTTTGATTTGTAAATGAATGAGCACTGAATATGTGACTTAATAGATGATAATGTAGCTAATGATATAAGGAACCAATGCTTCTTAGTGATTCTCAAATAAGTATTAGACCCCTATGCTCAAATATGTTGTTTAAACCTCTAGAATGCATAATTGTGACATGTTTGATGAAGTGCCTGTCATGGCTAGCAGGGGCCAAGTCAACTTCTTGTTTAAAAATTTTCATTGACATCATTGTATCTATGTTTATTTTCATTTCTGTGAATTCCATGAAGTTATGGGAAGTGACTCAGTCTTGGCCATAGAATTTAGGCTTAAATCTCACAGTTGCTAGCATAGCACTAACATAAAAAGGCTACAATCACACTTAGGAAGGCTCATGGCAGTGACTGGGACCCTCAGTTTCTTTGAGGTTTTGGCAAGGGAGCTACTGGGGCTCTAGGTCCTTGAACTGTTGAGTTTTCTGAGCCGTTGGTTACTTGGAAAGGTGTGGTAGCTCGTGGAGGTATTATTGGATGGGTGGATGATGAGATTGGTTGTGTTTTATCAGTTCCACTTCCTTAAGGGGATGTAGGAGGTTCAATCAGATCATAGTAGCCTCTCATGACATGTTTATCCTAGTCGGACAGTTACTTGGGTAGATGTAGGAGGGGGGTGTTACCATGGTTTTAGAGAGAGAGCTCTAAAACTTAACTAACAAAAGTTACCCAGTGATCCTCAAAATCCTTTTTTATTAATGAGGCCTCTATTTTCTTGATTTTCCATTATTTTCCTTCATTTTCCTCCTCACATGAAACGTGTCACCTTTCACCCTCCTTTTTTCCTAATTTGTATTATTTTCATAAATAGAATGCCAATTAATGCCTCATGCGTTTCCAAAGCCTTTTACATTTCCTTTTCAAATTTCCTTGGACATAATAAACCAAATGAACACCCAAACTAGAATGTTTTTCCCAACGTTTAGGTTGGAATAAGTGTCCCATAATTGTGGTTATTATTTTACCTTTATTAACTTTTATTTACACGGAATTTTCACAAAGGTTGTTACACTTTTCTTCGGAAATTTTTCTCTTACAAA
Source organism: Pinus taeda (assembly GCA_000404065.3). Lineage (NCBI taxonomy): Eukaryota > Viridiplantae > Streptophyta > Pinopsida > Pinales > Pinaceae > Pinus > Pinus taeda. The sequence continues at coordinate 121,658 of APFE031323871.1, read as the reverse complement.
CACCATCTCTATACATTGGTGTCTATACTTGTCGATTATCTATATGGAATATCAAATCATGCCTTTTTACATCAAAAGTATCTCCGCTAACCAGATTAATAAACTCACATTCTAGTTATGTGCAATTTCCTGTACACCACAAAATACAGCTTCTAACTTTTTCCCTTCAATTTCTATTGTCAATGGATCAATTTCACCAAAAACAATTACTTTGGTTTTATTTATAGCAGTTCCTGTAAATCTCGTTTCTTTCCACCGACATGTAGGGATGACTTGTTTCCTCATTAGATTTAGTTGTGCCCATGTGTCTACCATACAATCTATTTGGTGTGCTTTTCTAGGGATGAATCCAAACATTTTTTAAGAACTTAAGTACTCCTACAAAAGCTAATGTAGGATGGCTTGTTCTAGGCCCATTATGATATATTCATTAGTTCTAGGTCCCCCTTCTTTAGGTTTAATTCCTTTTCTCTTTCTTCTATATCCTATTTTATAAGCAGAATCTTTCTGGATTTCATCATAGGCCTTAAACATTTCTTCATCTAAGGAGACAATTTCTTCTAGCCATGGCTTCTAATAGTATTTTTAGATCTTTGACCTTTTCTATAGCCTGTTTAGTTATTTTCTTTTCTTCTTCAATCTTGACTAGTAAAAGAGCTTCTTTATCACTTGTCAATTTTTTCATATCATAATGTTTTTAGGGGCTAGAATAGAGATCAGCATGATTGTAAACAACTAGATTTACCTTGTAGAGAGAGCTACTTGAACTTGCAAGTTGTTGAGAGGTAGGCCTAGCCAGTTTCTATAAGAGAAGATCTCTTTCAACTCTTAATGCAATCATTTCTTGTACTTGCCAAACAGGAAGAGTGCCTAGCTTTTGACAGATTTCTTCTAATCTTTCTTCTAATCTGCAAACTCCAAGGCCACAAGAGCATTTATGGTACTCAATTTTAGAGCTCGGATAGCATTTAGCAGGAATATTAGGATCCCAAAGAGATTTAAAAGAGTACCTCATATATTTTTTGTTATTATTCTTTCCATGGTTTGCAGTAGAAGGATGCATAATTTATGCATTGATGTACATTGTTGAAAGCACCATATTTCCATTCTTGCATTTTCCCCACATTTTTGTGCAAAAGAGTAAACATATTATTAAACCTTTTAAAATATTTTGATACTCTTTTCTCAAAGGCAGTGTTCTTGAATCATTACATCTGTATGATAATATGTCATCGCAAGAGTCATGTTTACGACTATATATCTTTATCCTTAAAGTATTGCTCTAATGCATCTGGAAGGGCACGTGGGAGACTGCAAATGTAATATTTGATATAAATAGGATCAATGGTTTCCTGCTCCTAGGAGTAATTCTGCATGTAACAAAAATATTTATGTTTATTAGACAAATATCCTAACCTCTAAGACATGAAGGTTGATTGAAGATGCTTTGCATCTAATCCAACTTTCTTAACACCATAGAATAGAATTGCAGTCCTAAGGCTTCAAGTAAATCACTATAAGAAATGGGGGACTTTAAGAATTCATATTTGGCTGTCTCAGGCAACTAGCGTCACCATTCCCATGCAAGTCCAGTAAACCCTGCAATAAGAGTACTAGTCATATGCCTTGGATTAATTGTACTATCTTCAACTTTTTTTTTTAGCAATACTCTAATTTCCTAAAAGTTGTAATGTTTCTTTAATTTCTTCTCTTCTTTGAGATCCTATATTATAGTATGTTCGAACATTGTGTCTAATCATTCCTCCCATTGTTTCTATTCACTCCTCCCATGCCAAGGCTCGCTATATTAGCTAGCCTTGATTTGTTCGTAGAGGCTTCCCCATAGTTTCATGAAATCCTTCGGGGCCTTCAATCCCTAAAGCCATTATATCTAGATATTTTTGGTTATTTGGAAATAAAAGTTATTAATGACTAATTTCATTCATGTCTTTCAGAACAATAGAAAACAAGCTTTTTGATATCCCGAAATCCCATTTAGGTTGCATTTCTCGTTCAACTTCACAAGCGAACATATCAAGCTATTATTTCCTTTTGTGACCAGGCTTAGTATCATCATTAGGGATTTCTTGTCATAATGGATCAAAAGAATCCAGATTTCTAATTGGGTTCTACAATGACTTAGAGAATCCTTTAACTCTGAAATAGATCTTTTGAAGAACCAAAAGCCTAATATTAAGCTTTCCTATGGCCTTTTTTATTTCTTCAGTATCAATGAGGACATGGGATATTTTATCTGAAAGTTTTTGTAGCTCTTCTCTTTCACACTTATTAGAAGAAACTATTCTTAAAATATCTTTATGGAGATCATCCAAATTCTTGATGGTTAAACTTGTTTGAAGATTTAAATAGTTCAACAACTTGCACTCATCAGAAGCAATTGTATCAGCTCAGAATGATCTCACTGGCATATATTCTTGTTTAATTTTTCCATGAGACTCGTAGTGACAAAAAGGAGTGGTCAGAGGGTTTCTTAGGGGGAGAAAATGAAAGTTCTCCTGTAAGTATTTTGACTCACTATTTCTATATTTTATATTTTCTCTTAGCAGTGTAACATAAATCATAACACACTTTTTCAAACTTACGGTTACATATAAAATTTTTATTTTATAATGAAGGCTATGAAATTTGTTGAGGAGGTTCTGTAGTTTGTAAGGAAGAGTGGCTTGGGGTACAAGGAAAATGACCAAAAGAAAGTCGGTCCTTGGTGATTTGGAGAGGTATTGGATTTCTGAAAATAATTCTTCTTTCAGTTTCTAATAGAGCTTGCTTATAAGTATGGTATTTATTTTCCCAAAAAGTTGGATAATTCATACATGTAGAAATGTGACAATTTGAATATTAGAAGAATGATATGTTTCTAATATACTATGCAAGTGGGAAGTTCTCTCTACATAGGAACTTATTGATGGAAGAGAGTAATTAGAGAATCTCACTATCACCATACATTTTAATTGGAAAATGAAGGATGAAAGAGACATATCGGATCTTCATGGTAGAATGTAAGTTTTGAGAATGTCATAAATATAGGGGTCATCCAGAGCAGCTGCATACCTTGGGTAAACATCACAGAAATTCCGTCCATCATGCAATGAAGCAGAGAATCCCCCGAGCAATGTATTTGCAAACTGATTACCTCTTGTATGGACTATGCAACAAAGAGAATGCACATTTAAAAAGGGTCTGACTAGGTTGTAGTCTAAAATTTATAGCCCCAAGATTACAATACTTGTACTTTTGTTTATTTTCTCAATCTATCAATTTTCTATTTAGCATATTTATATGTAGTGGTTCATCATTAGAAGTGAAAGGTTGATTTACAGAATAAAACTTTGATAAAAGAGTGTGAAAAATATTCCCATCCATGAAGCTTATAGACATCTTTGGGATATATAGGTGGAAGTTCAGAATGAGTAGACTAATGAGGTTTTGAAATAGAAATAAGTCCTCTAGAAGTAATAGACTCAGTCAGAAGATCCATTACCTACAGATGATGTGAACTGCTGTGAGAAGTTGGAGCTAACTCTCAGGAAACTACTACCCCGTACAATTTCTAACTCAAATATTTAATTTTAGAACTTCACTACTCAAAATCTCATCATATAACTAGAAAATAGAAAATACATACACACCTTAGAATTGGAATTAGAAGAGATGCTTACGGCCTTTCATTAACATAGCATGTGTGCCAATTGAATGAGGCTTTGATACCATCGCGACTCTAGATTGCTTATGCTCATACCAGGAGTTAAAGATTCAATTGGCTTAGAGACTCTACAACCATAGCAGCTAAAGACAGACATTATACACTAGGCATGTCATAAGCAACTCATGACTCAATATCCTAAGAGCCGTGCCGCTTTAGGTTCACACATGCACTCTCATGCATATGCGCAAGCTTGTCCAACTCTAAACTAAGACTTGTCTTTGAATTTAGTCCAGATGCATACATGATAAGTATCAACCATTGTAAAACATATTAAAAAAACCATGGTAAAAAAACTTAAAATCATAAACTAGATAGCACGAATCTCATGAAATTAGAAATATAAACAAAATCTTATTTGTGTAAGTATGGACAAACATACGATAAAACTTATAAATCTATACCTACACATATAGTTATGAACAACAAGGGAAAACAAGTGCACATGTTGCAATTGTAGGGACCCTCCGATACTAACTTGCTCACTTAGTTCTCCACTGTCATATCTTCGCTGGAAAGAATATCTCAGTTGGTCTCCGGGCGCGGTGGTAGTTTTTACCGTAAGCTCCTGCTGTATGTGCCATGTTGTGAAGAGGCTCTTTTTTGGCCTGGTAGTCAATCCTAATAGTGTGCGGCATTTTCTTTTCTTCGGTATAATGTCTCCTGTTTGTCTATCATTAATTTCGTTTCGCTTGGCTGTGGTATCCTCTTTCTATATAGAAGTTATTATATGTAAATAAAAGTAACGCTGTATATTTTTCTTCCGATACCGCAGCTGAACATTTCTGCTTGGTAGAGCATCTTGTGTTTCAGTGGAAAGAGTTTTCTCTGTTCAGTATTTTGATTTTGTTTTCTTAGCGTACCGTTTTTTATACGAGTAAAGTTGGTTAAAACCTTTGAGTGTATAAATAAATTTAGTCTTTTAAAAACACCATGAAGCATTTAATTTCTGCAAATTACATCACTGAAATTTAAAATACCAAAACTTCTGTGCCAAAAAACAAGAATGTCGAGCAATTAGACTGCATCAATTTTTAATGCCCAAGCAGAACTCAAACATGATATTTTTTTCTTCATTCTTCCCTATGGGATAATTAAATTGCAAACGACATTCTCTTTCCACGTTTATGATAGGCTGCAGCAAAAACTGAAATTTAATTTGTTTAGAATGGTTATATATAATGTTTTTATTCGACAGATTGTACAGAGTGTCCTTGCTTATTTTCCGTCGAGCCTAGCTTGATGTAGCTGGTTTTACAAGTTTTGTCGGTAGTTTTCAAGATGTTGAATGGATATGTAGGACAGTAAAAAGTTGTACATTTGTTTGAATAATGTCAACAACATGGCATACTGGTCCTGTCATAACAAGACATGCAAGTAATATAACGTATAACAAAATATAATAAAATGGGAGCCTGATTCTAATGATACATTTATGCAAATAACATACCATATAATAAAACAGGAGCTTGATTCTAATGATACATTTACTAGAGTGGTACCTGTGCTTGTATGTTTTGGATTTTCATTTGACTATCTCTAGGTTGTCTGTAATCATAGGGTTTAAGCAATAATAGGCTGTTTGCTTTTCAATATTGCTGTAAAAAAATTTATTCAGTCAGTAGTGGCCAATATATAATGCGTGCTGGTGCATGTGATTATTGAAATGGGGTGCCATCGGCAGCGCAATGGTTTTATGGAAAAAAGTTACCAGATTTAGAGCAGAAATTTACCTCAGAATACGTAGTTATACTTTCAGGTGTTAAGGGTATAGAATATAATGAAACATCTTATAACGAGCATATAAAAGCGCGCTGTTGGTACATTGCTGCTAGGTTATTCTAACTCTGAATATTCTTGCTTTTTTAATTTTTTGGTTTGTTTTTTGTTTCGAAATTTGACGAGATCGTAAATTTCAATTATTTGATCTATAGAATTTCAGTACCCATAAATAAATACATAAAAGAAAAGCATTAAATGCTTCACTAACAGTCCACTGAGATCAATTCTCCGATATTTCATTCACCCGGTTCATAGGCGAGCTTTGGGAACATGTAACAGCATTAAAATCCAATATAAACTGATGCAGTTTTTTCAATCTGTCGTGCAATAAAGTCTGATTCTCTTGATTGTCGCAGGTCCTCACCGTCTCATTTTCCTTTACATGCATTTGGTTGCTTTATTTTTTTCTATTAACTTTCTAAAACCTCATCACATCTTAGAATAAATCCTCGCAAAATAATATTCAATGTACAAAAGTGTTGATTATTCTGTACAGTCAAAAGCAATCACATATACATTGTAGAAAACATTAATTATATTACACAGTGAAAAGCAATAATGTGACCAATTTTGAACAGTAAAAGCAGGCTTATTGCTAACTTTACTGTTTTTTCACCAGCATATGGTCATTTCGTTGTTTCTGTTGGGGATTTTTAAGGGTGAAAATCCCAAAAACACAAAAATAAAACACAAAGGCAATGCTCTGTTTCCTTTACTCCAGGATCTTTTTGTGCATAGGGAAGCTTAATTTTTTTTTACTGAGAACATAGTATTGCACCACCATAAAAGATTTCTATTCATTAAAATAAATTTACTGAGACATATTCATCCTCTTTCACTCAGAGGGATTCACCAAAACATTACAAAAGAAATTACTCCGTCTCCTTTGAAATTTTACACCAGTGTGTGTAAATATTTCATTTACATTCACTGCTGTGTAAAAACAAAAATTACAGGGATTTACAGATTTACCTTTTTGTGAAACAAATCATGGTTTTGAAACAAAACTACCCTTGGTTTTCTTCATTCACTTCTCCTCCTGCACTGCTGTGCATTCTTTGCATTTCTTACATTATCAAAGGAAATTTTTACCCTGCTGTGTTTCATACATAAAAAAAACTCTCTCTCACCTCCTGGTTTTCATTCGCTGCGAACACACTTCCTCTCCTCCCCGTGTGCAACTCACTTAACCAATTGAAGTCAACACACTTACAATACATATGAGAAATAATAAAAACTTACATCATAATTTTACGCCCATAATTCCGTATGCAATAAGTATTAACGCGCCGTAAAAACATTAAAAACATTACCAAAAAAATGTCATAACTTTAAGTTAGGGTATGGGCTAAATATTACTCCACGCATTTAATTTAGCAGACCCCGTATACCTTCCTCGTGATCGAACGGCGGAGAACATTCTCTTTGATTGGACGAATATCGGATGGGAACTTTTGACCGACATTTATCGTCCGATAAATGTCAAAGGGTGATGTCACCCCAATCCACATGGGGACTTTTGACCGACATTTATCGTCCGATAAATGTCAAAGGGTGATGTCACCCCAATCCACCCGTCTGCTCCAGGTTTTATGAGAGCCCCTTTGTACGAAAACCTCCTTTAGCAAAAAGCGGTGCGATATGGTTGTGGGTGGTTTATGGTATTGCTGGGGTGGTTTTGGTACGGCGTTGAAAGCTGGCCCGCGCGCAGTGAAATTACAAATTCAACAGTGTCCGTCTTCCCATCGGCCAAGTCCGTTTTTGAGGGTAATCGAATGTTTGAGCTGTAGCCCATCCTCCAAAGCATTAAGGAGAGTCTACCCTAAAGGTCAGATGTGTTTATTAACGCTTTTGTGAACATTTTCGTCATGAGCTATTTTATTAATCTTTTGATTAATGGTTTTTTTTTATTAGTAGAGCCCGAAAATTTATTATACTTTATTTGTCAAATTAGGAGTGAGAACAACAATCACTGGTTGCTATTCGAAAATGCACAATGATTTATCATTCTTATTTATGGAAAATAATGTATTCCTTAATAAGATAGAATTTCACTAAAACAAGATGCCTCTTCCTCTTCGTGTGTTAGTTTCCTTATGTGCCTAAGAAACACTAGTGAAAAAGCAGTTTAGTGTCATTAAGTATTAATAAAATTATAATATATATTAATAGTAATATATAAAAATAAGCATTAATAAAATTATAATATGTATTAATAGTAGTATATAAGATCAATATAAATAATGGGGATGATAAAAAAAATTTAAAAATTGTTTTAACTTTGAGTTAAAATTATCAATTATTAATTATCCTTAAAGTAAGAAGCTAAATATATTCTCCCCCATGGTGGTATAGAAATGGAGGTTATGCACCTCTTGGAGAGGGCACCAATGTAACACTTATATTACCCATAGGTAGAAGTGGCACTGAAGAGTTAATGTTATAATGCTAATATTTGTGTCATTTGATGTCTTAGATTCACAAGTAGAGTGATGGATGGACGTAGATAAGGTATTGTGTGCGAGGAGCCTTGTACTCCATGTCTTGTTATTTCTTGTTCATAATTAGTGTATAGTGGTCATTTTTTTAGTCTACATTTCTATTATTATGTCTTGGGCTTCTTTCTCTAGAGTTTTGGGAGTGTGATGTTGAAGCTGGTTGGAGGTCATGTTCATTCAAATCCCTCAAGCTACTTTTCATCGAGGCGAGTTCTATTTTGATGGTAACTCTCTTTCATCCCAATTCACTTAATTCACTTTTCCTCGAGAGTGTATTCTACCAATTTCTCTGTTATAACACCTTATGGGTGGCCTATGTTCTATTGTGGTGGTTAATTTGGAATATTTGGGTTACTAGCTATTGGTTTCTTGGTTGGGTGGTGTTGAAGTTCATTATTTAGGGATTTCACTTCCTGAGTCTTTTCCAAGCAGTAAATTATTTGGGTTTTCCTTTATTTTCTAAATCACCCCAAGAGTCTACGTCTTTGTCTCTGTCTTAGGTTTTTGTCATCATGGTGTTTAGTCTTGTTGGAAAAGTTTGGTAACGATCTTGCAATGTGGTGAGCTTGATAACAAGTTAGGCCTTGACTATGTTGAGTAATTTTTTGTTGATGACCTTATTGTTTATCATTCTATATTTGAGGGCAATCCTCACTATCCTTCCTCTTCTTTTATTAACAGAGTTCTTTTTAGCGGTTGTCCTCATTGTTTATCTATTGTTGTACTCATGGCTCCAGGTAGAGAATGAGTATTCAATGATGTGGTAGAGTAAACATCATGCATAACAGGATGCACCCTTTTTATTATGACTCAGTGGCCACTCCCTTCAATTATGAACCTCTTCAAGTGTGAGAATATTTTGGCCCTCGAAGGTATTGAGGCATGGAATCGCAAGTATTGTTCTAACTCTATATTTGTATTAGAAGAAGCTAAATGGCTTCCTAATCCATGTAGATTTCAAGAAATAAGGATACAATTTTTGAGTATGTTGGCTTCAATCAGACAAACCACAACTTTTCTACATCTCCTCTTCAAGGACAAATAGGCAGAAACTTACAATCTTTTCTCGTCATTGGAAGATGTCAAAAGGATGTTACACAATTTACGATTCTCTCTTCACAATGTTGATGTTGGTTTGGTGCAGGTGGAGAGATTCTTTGTGAGTGATTATGGGTTGAGTGATCTCACTGATCCTCTGATAGATAGTTTGCAAACCTGTGCTTTGATCTCTTCTCCAAACGATGAAGGTGATAATAGGTACTTTTTTTTTTCCTTCTAGAAATGGTACTTTATTCTGGGACTTTTGAAATGGCTTATGCTAGTATTGGCACGCTATACGCATTCTCAATTGCTAGGAAATAATGGTTATCATTTTGTTTTCGGGACCCCATGGGACTGTCTTCATGATGATTGGGTTATTGGCATTTGTGTGCTATGTAATACATGAAATTATTTCTGAATCATGATGGTTGGGTTGCTACTGCTTGTAGGTGCATTATGCTTCAATGGTTTTCTAAATTGATGATGCATATTTGGACAAAAAGTGGTATCTCTTATTACAGCGGAAGCGTTATGAGGTAGTATTTTGGTTCAAAGTTTTGTTTGGGATATAGAAAAAAAAAATATCTTATGCTTGGGCAATAACATGGAATTGGCTTACACATTTTGGAGAAATGAGGGTGCATTTAGGTGAAAAAATAATGCTCGATCGACAAATTTTTAAGCACTTGATCAAGTTGTTAAGCCACTTAAAAATAGCTCGATCAAGCGTTTAAGGAAACCCTTGATCAAGTCATTTTCTAACTCCAATTAACGGCTCGATTTAGAGATATGGTCAATCAAGCTATATTTTTCGATCAATCCACTGGTTCACTACGTATATGGATTGATCAAGGGTTACTTTAACACTCAATCGAGAAATTGAAATTTTGAATTTAAGCACTCGATTGAGATCATGAATTCCTAAAAATTACAACTTCAACACCCCTTCCATAGATTTATCTAAAACTCCTTTCTGTACCTGTTGTAGTGAGTACAACCACTCTCCAAAATTTTTCCTATGCTTCATTTTGGAACCTCCCTCTTAAATTACTAGCACCTCATCTTACACTGACCCAGTTACTTGTATTTTCATTGAGTTTTATCTTTTTCTTATAGCTTGTGTTTTCTTACTCGATTTTTTGTCTAACCACAAGATGACCTCTTAACTTGGTTATAATTAGGTTCTACACTTGCCTTAATGAGCTGCGTAATCCTTGAGGGAAGCTAGCCTCAATCCTGGGAAATGCACAGTTGAAGCCAATAGTGAGCTTCGGCTTTAGAGTTGCGCAGACTAAGCTAGCAGCGTTTCTTTAGCTTGGAAATTGTGTAGATCATGAGAGGCATCCAAAGCCACTCAACCCAAGAATTGCGTAGCAACATTCCCTTATTAGTTGCCCGATGCATGTGTGAGTGAGTTGTCGAGTTCTCCCTAGAACTGTGCATGTGTGACAACCTTTCCCAAAAAATAAAAAAAGAAACAAGTGAAAATTGATACCTAAAAAATAGGCGTCTATTTTTAACACTCGGAGTTAAAATTGAATTATTTTTTGAAACTGCTACCATGTGTCTCTTTTCCCTAGGTTTTTGGCCTTCGTGTCATAAACCCTAAATCGATCAAATCTATTTAATGGGAACCACTAGAGCTCCTTTGCACATTCGATCTTAGAGCTATGGCATTCCCAAGGAGATCTAGGAACCTTCGGCACAATCATCACAACTTTTCTCGGTAAGTCTTTATTTTCTAGCCTTTTACTGCTTTTATTATCACTTTTGTTTCCTTGGCTTGTGATAGTGTTTTTTTACCTGTTTTATTGAACAACCATTGGCGTATTGATTTTTTTTAGCTTGTAGAAGTGTTATTTTAATATTTTCATTGGTTTTCCTAAGTGTCACATGCATAATCCAATTTTTGCACTAATGGTCGTTGTTGCGGAGACTCTCTCCATAAGCTCTGTTGTTCTTATGTGTGATCGATTATTGCATCTTTTGATTGCATGCATCACCATTCACTCCAATCTGCACCAACCATCACTCACGCATTCATATCTTCTCATTTTTTAGGTTGACCTTAGGAAGATTTGGGATTCCTTGGCCTATATCTAGCTCTTCCCAGCAAGCATTAAGCATTTATGGATCTCAAGGATCTACCTTGGCTCTAGAAATTGCACAAAAGATGCCAGTGATTGGCTCCAACTACACACTGCACAGTTCCACGAGCCAATCCTGAAGCTTTGGCCATTGTGATTGCACAATGCATAGTCCCAACTAGCACCATCTAGACTGAACTGCGCATTGCACAGTTCTAGTCAACATCACCTCCTCATTTTCAATTGGGATTGCATAATGCGTAGAACCATCTAATAGTCCCTCACCTTTGATATCAAGAATTGCATAATCTTTCCCAACAGTTGTCGAGTTTGTCATTTTCTCTATCTTGAAGTTCTTTCGATTTCAAGCTAACATTTGCATGCCATGAGTGTCCTCTCTATCTCTTGTATAACAATTTTTTAGCAAGTTTTCAATAGTCCAAGTAACATGGCTTACTAGAGAGCTGCATCAAAGGATATTGTTGAGGGAATCACTGGGGATGTCGTTGAGCATGTGTCAATGAACACTCAAGTCTATGCAGACACACAACTGTTCATAAACAAGGACATGCAGATAACAAGGAAGGAACCTAAGGATATATTTAATGGCAGCTTCAAGGAAGATATAGAGGATCAGCAGGTCTTCGTCAACATTCACAAGTCAAGAGTTGGTACCCCACATTCCCATGTGCGGACATCATTCACTGGATTGTCTCACATATCGATCTTGAGACGATGACATTGAGCAGGACCAATGGAACTTAGCTCACTACCTTCATGACATAAAAATATCATCATATGTATCACTTACCGTAATTGGTGAACAACATGGATGCACCTTTCCATACTCCCAACAATAATGTCAACACTAGAGATATCATGAAGCGTTGGGTGAAAGAGTCGTCAAAGTTTAGGTCGACAACCAACCAAGTCTACAAGGCTAAGTCACTCAGAAAGACCTACAAACTCTTGATCATATTGGCATGCCACTTGTATGGTCAAGAGAGCACGAAGAACTTTCTGCAGAATTGGGTGGTTGTGTTGGACTAGTTGGAATATGAAGGAAGGCCATTCAACTCGTCTCATATGTTAGCTCTTTATGTGAAAGTGCATTTGACTAATTCCCAGAATCCACATAAGGATGAGCAGGAAAGATTCTATATGTACACATAACTACTTGATGCAATCTATGCCCAAAAGTTGTTTCTTGGCATGGGTTGGACATGAACACTGTAAGAGAATGTTGTGAACATTTATTTCAAGTTGCATCTTAAGTGCAGCTACTGAGGAATCATGGTGATTCTATCTAACTATTTCATCATGCTAGTTTACAAGTTGATCTTTCAGTAAGATCCACCATTCATGTCCCAAGAAGCGATGCAGGCATTGCTTAACATTGCAGATTGGCATGCCTCACGTGGTGGCACCTTCATTGGATGTTTGGTGGAGATAAGCCTCCAAATGTGCTACCAAGGCTTTCCCTGGATATGTTGGTCATGCAAGAGGTTGCGTATCACATCTCTATAGGGTTATCAGTAGGAGTGGACAAGAGGAATAAGGCATTATGGCCTGCACTTCCTTTGCGGATCATATTGCATGAGATCTAGAGCTTGAAGGATGCAAATGATGAGGTCAAGGTCTTAGAAAAGTTTGAGTTCAGGACCAAGGACTACAATCCATATGATCTCCACTATGCATGCAAGAACCAATGTGCAAAGGTGTATTATCTGTGGATCCAAGGGATATTTCAATGGGCAAAGGAATATCCTTAAAGGTACTGTTACAACTCCTATAGGATCAATGAATAGGTCAACATGGCTATAGAATGGAAGGTTTCTCTATAGGTAGCAGCACCGTAGGAAGAGGAAACCATGATAGAAGTGAGCAGCAAATCGGCACAGGACAAGGCCAAAGGAATATTGCTGAGAACCTAGAGGTTGTGCAAAGATACAAGCTCAGAGAAGATCCTCTTGTTGAGAGAGTAGATTTGGAAGTGGACGCAAAGAGGAAACAATGTATAAAGACAACATAATGAAGGAAGAGAGAGAAGAAAATGTTGGAGGATGCAGAGAAGAGGTTGCAGGAAATAGAGAATAAGATGAAAAAAAAGTAGAAGTGAAGAAGTAGAGAGAGGGAAGAGAAGAAGAAACAGGAAAAGGAAGAAAGGAAAGACTCGATGACAACACAAACTACTCCTATATAGGTTGTTGAGTCAGAACAACGAGTAGATGAAGAAGAGGGTGAGAAGGTTAAGGTTTTGGAACTTTATCAATAGATTAAGAAGATGGTTGAAGCAGCGAACATGGAGTGGTAACAAGAGCCACATGGCCAACATACTGACCTCACGCTAAGAACATCTGAGGTCTTCCCTAAATATCCACCACCTCCAAAATCAGAACTAGTCTCAAGTGAAAAAGGAGAGGTTGTGTCCTTAATGATGATCCGGTTATGAATGCATACAATGTATCATTTGATGAGTCACAACAGACAATTGTACGTGCATGAAGGAATCAACTCCTGGATGAACATGCATCACTTGAACATATGGAGGAAAGTTAGGAAACATAGAGTTGTCATGGTCAATGCCTCTAAGACTTATGCAGAATCCATGAGCTCAATTGTCAAGTTCTTATTAGTAGAGAATGATCAGATGTCAAAGGACTTACAAGACACCACGTAGAGGGTAGAACAATCCACATGATTCGCTTTGGAGGAGATGAGAAAAGTGATACTTGTTGAAATATCGACTCTAGAGACCACCATCTAGAAACTTTATGACACATTTTTCGTCTTGCAAAAGGAAGTTGTCCATCTATATGGTTTTCAATGGTGGTGCATGAAGATTTATGAAACTCTCATATACATACATGCTACTATTGTGCATGTATAGGAATTGAGAATGATGTAAAAGGGAGCCCTACTTTACTTGTAGAAGGTAATGAATCCATAGACAAAGATAAACAAAGCACATATCTGTATGCTGATCAGAAACTATGAGTATCTCCCTCCGCTCATCACTAGCATTGAGGCTTCCTTTGCACGGTTGTTCAAGAGTTTAGATGTCATGGTGAGGACACGTACGATCCCTTCAATTGATTTCCTCACCCAAGCCATTAAGAAGAACCAAGACCATCTCGAGGTTGAGAGGTACATGGCACAGTTGATGTGGGAGGCCACCAATGACGAATTGCAACTAAGTGTAGAAGAAATGTAGAAGTACATCGGTGGTCCAACCAAACTGAGGAAAATGTTCTACATGCCTCAAAATGAGTTGGACAAAGGTTCCACAACCATATACGCAGAAGCCATGGAGGCAGTATTCTATTCTAGAAAGACATCACCAAACAGTATGGGGACACCATAACGTAGTACCAAGCTCGGTATCAGTTCGTCACCAAAGACCATCAAGAGGATGTTGCCAAGTTGGGCTTTCCCCAAGCTTCTAAGTGATAGCATTTGTCTTGTTAGGCCGACTCAAGTCTGTTTTGTCACACACAGGTATATGTGGAAATTATATATTACTTTTAATATATTTTTAGTGAAATTCTAAGTGTCGTTAGTGGAATGTGAACAATCACTATGTAATTTTAAAGAGTTATTTGTAAAGGAGTTGAAGAGTCATGAGGGTAGTCTAAGAGTCAAAGAAGAATTTCAAGGGTAACCCCACCCTTTCTTATATATAAAACATCATAACTTAGAATATGATATTTTGGAATCCAAGCTTTTAGCTAAGCATTGCATAGAGAAGGCTTGGGAGTATTCTGACGAGTTTTGGCTTCTCCATAGCGTAGAGTGAGTACACTTATTTGGAGGAGGAGGTGGTTTTGACTGTAATGTAGAGTGAGTACACTTATTTGGAGGAGCAGGTGGTTTTAACTGTAATGTTCCACTATTGGGGCTAGTGCTTGTTAATGCTATATGTATGGATGGAACTTTCACTTAATTATATAACTGAGCCAACATGTTTTCATTCATATGTTATTATTATAGTTGGACTTTTCTAATTTCCTTAGCAATGTATGTTGTTTAACTTACAAAGTTTTGTATGAACAATTTTGTATGGAATTGTATGAATCTTGTTGAAGGCGTGTGTTGGATTCACCATCACTTTGGTTTGTAGGCTATTCCATTTCCATTCTGTGATGTCATTCTGCTCGTGTGTTCCTTTCAAACTCGATACTATTATAGCCTTTTAAGGGGTACTCTTTCTTTTCCCCTCCATGTGTTAGAACCCCTGTGCATCTTACATGACTCGCTTCAAGGTCACACAATTTCTTCCTACCAAAGTTAGCACACTTACCTCTACACACTACTGTTGTCAAGGCACTACATTACCACCCATTGCTGGGACTCCTACTCTAAGCGGCCTGAGGCCTAGTTGGGACTTCTTACCTCAGAGATCCCCTTCACATGTGGCAGGGCCAGTACTATCAACATTTTTGGCACTAGAAGGAGGGAAAGATGACAAGGTGAGCCGTCAAGTTTTCTTTTGAATCTCTACACATCATTCATGACTTACATCACAATCTAAACTCAGGCATGTTTTTCTCATGCAGATGATTTCGAGGTGTTGTAGGATGTCATCAATGACTTGTCACAACTCAAATACGACAGTGAAGATGGAATAGCCTTATTTTTTTTTTTTTTTGCTGGGCAAAGGCTAAACTA
Source organism: Pinus taeda (assembly GCA_000404065.3). NCBI lineage: Eukaryota > Viridiplantae > Streptophyta > Pinopsida > Pinales > Pinaceae > Pinus > Pinus taeda. The sequence continues at coordinate 105,858 of APFE031323871.1, read as the reverse complement.
TTTATATTAAAAAACCAAAAAAGTATTTACAAGAGGCGTGAACCTCTGAGAGCGTGTGTTCAGCTCTCTATCAAAGCTTTCCTTATCAACCTGGATCCTCTGCCTATACAAGCTAGAGGTTACAAAATCATCAACAGAAGTAGTGTTTACTACTACATAGGCAGACATAGAAATAAGACATAGAAACAAGACCCATTACTGCGACGAGGTCCACAAGACCTATTACAAAAACTGGGAATCCATGCAACATTGCGTCAATTGCTGGCCGTCTCCTGATGAAACTGAACCAAAAATGAAAAAAAATTGTGCTCCCGACACCATAGGCTTACCCTTGACGCAACTGCATTACTTGTTCTGCTTCTTCCTCTCCTTAGCTTCCCGATCCAGATCACACTTCTTGCGGTCCTCAGCTGCATGCACAGGGTCCTGTTCCCAAGTCACCTCCATCCCTTCCGGAAGGTCTTCGAGACGGTCGATACCAGGCGGAAGTTTAAGGTACAAAGTGTAATCAAAGGAATCCTCTGTCTCCTCTTCCCTTATTTTGCTCTTAGGGGAGGGATGCATGCTGCTTTGAACCTCCATTAAAGCCTCTGGTGGATTCTCAGACGTCGCCATGAGCTCTTTTCCTTTGAGACTGCAAATTTCCTTAAGAGCTTCAGCCTGCTCCGCCGAATATCCATGGGTGCTCTCCGCATCAATCTTGCTTTGTAGCTCAGGGCTGTATGAACTGTCAGCCGAATCCTTTAACTTGGTTGGATTGTCCGAGGAGGGAGGTGTCTCTTCCCCTATTTCAGCCTTCCAGCCACCGTCCTCCTCATCCTCCTTAGAAAAAATTACAGTAATTATGGCTTTTACCACCGGCTTATTCCTCCTACGCCGGTAACTAAGAGTTGCGGTCTACACTGAATTTCTTATGTCTGAACCAGAGTGCTCCGTATCAGAGGAGGGAGGCGAAGCAACAGCCAGTGGTGAGATGCGCCTCGGGCTGGATTGGCCCCTACCTCTTGAGCCGCCTCGCTGCCCATAATTACGCCCCCTGCGAGGCCCAGGATGCCCAGTGCGAGGAGCCATGATGAACCTAAGATACTCAGCTACACGCTGAGGACGAAGCCGGGCTTCCTTATGCCTCCGCCTGCCAGAAAGAATTCCGTTGCAGAGGTTTTCCCGATGGCTCAACAACCCAACATCAAGCTGCAAATTCTCCTAGGAATAATGAGGAAAAACCACCGGAAATGGACTGGGAATGGGATCGAGGGTGAGCTTGCTGCCCTCAGAGCCTCCCTCCTCAACACGGACCTGAACTGTTAACCCTTCAATACCAGAGCCGAACTGCAAACAGAGAATGAGGAATGTTTGCGCCATTCTGAAATAACTTGCAGCGAAACCTTGGGAATTCAAATGCATTAAAGAGCCATTAAGGCTAGTAAATACGCTAAGGACAGCAGCCAGCCCAGAACCCATGGCTTCCACCTGTCTGTGGCGTGGCAACTTGTTTGCAGCGCGTGGATGGCGCATGAGTCTTAATTTCATATACTGACACCCGCATCCGGGTGATCTTGTGCCTTCCTCTTATTATCGTTCCTTAGGATCTCCTGAAAGGTGGACCATTCTGTCTCTGAGACATTACCCTGAAGTAATCCTTCGAAATGATCCCTTCCTCTGTCCACTCCTAAATTTGCCAGGAAATCAGCCAGTTTGTTTCCTTCGCGCCTGATGTGGTTGAAGGTTATTGCTTTGTTGTCCCTTATCCATAATTGAAGAAGCTCCAGCCTGGTTACCATTCTCCAACTCCTACTAACCTTCTGAGCCTCTGTTCCTTGTTGAATCTTAGTCGCCATATTGATGATGATTTGGGAATCCCCCTGCACTATTAGAGGAGTGAGTCCTTCCTTTTGAGCAATGTTAAGTCCTCTCCAGAGACCTTCGAGTTCAGCCACATTGTTTGTGTTCCATCCAATGGAACCAAAGAAGACTTTGAGCACTTGTCCTTGATGATTTCTGACTGCTCCTCCATATCCTGTGGTTCCAGGATTTCCTTTAGAAGCCCCATCAAAGTTGAGCATGAACGTATTGATGGGCAGAGGGGACCAGATTGTAGGGGTATCCTACTGTCTACTAGAGTTGTTCAGAAGAGAGTTGGAGAATTGTAAATGGATTTGCCAATTATTCCATATTGCCTGCTCCTTGTCGTTGGACAGGAAATCATCCTGGGACCAACATTTAATGGATAGTGTTTCCTATACGTTCTTGTTTATTATCTTCCATACCTGTTGCTCATCCATTGACTTGTTTTGGAAGATTCTATGATTTTGCTCTTTCCATAGGTTCCACATTACTATTCCGGGGATTATTTGCCAGAGCCAGTTAAGAATGTTACATTGATATGGCTTCTGAGGCCAAATGCGTAAAGTATTGTTTAAGTCTCCTATCTCGCGGCCTTCTTTTTGGCATCGAAATGTGACTTTCTCCCAAATTTTCTTGCTAAAAGGACATAGTTGCATAAGATGCACAACCGATTCCTCCTCCATTTTACAATTGAGACATATTGAGGGTCCTTCGAATTTTCTTTTTCTGAGATTATCCCAGGTGAGAATCCTATTGTGAGATAGGAGCCAAAGGAATGTGGAGATCTTTGGCCAGTTCGGGGCGCTCCATATTTTTTCCCATAACTTGTCCTTGGTCAACTGATCTTTGAGAATAATAAGGTATGCTTCTTTGGTTGTATATGTACCTTTCTCTTCGTATCCCCACCTCAGTTTATCCTGATCTGTCTCTTTAAGAATCTTTCTTTTTTGGAGCTCTTCAGCAAGAGACCGTTGAACCGCCTCCGGGCTATCTGGTATAATTTCTTGAACATCATGCCAGGATCGGTGATCAGAATCATGATTGACCTTCCAGAATTGATTTACCGTTTCCTGTAGATGAATATGATGTGCTGGAATTTCTTGGATTGTATGGGCAATACTTGGAAGCTGCTGCCACGAATCAGTCCAAAAACGTGCTGTGCCGCCGTCTTTTACCTCCCAGAAACTATGATTTTGGATAAGATCTCTGTGCATTATCGCAGAACTCCATATAGTTGAGCCTTTGATTACTTCTTTCATTCTTATACGCTCCTCCAAAGGTAGATTGCTGGCATATTTAGCTGTCCAGAATCTGGCCCATAGTGTTCCTGGATAAGTTAACCATTTCCACCATATTTTATCTCCCATGATCACATTACTGTGTTCAGGATCCCCGAGACCAATTCCTCCTGCCTTCTTCGAGAGACATGCTTTCTCCCATTTGACTAATGCCCATTTCCTGTTAAGTCCGGAACTTCCCCAGAGGAAGTTTCGATGCAGCTTTTTGATGGCTTTTAAAACCCACTTTGGTGCTGCCAAAATTGAGAATAAGTATAAAGGCATGGATTGTAAGACTGCCTTAATGAGCACTAGACGGCTGGCCATGTTAAGAGAGCGGTGAGTCCAAAGCATGAGTCTTGCTTCCAGCCTTTCCAGAAGAGAAGTCCAAGATGAGTGTTTCTGAGCAGAATCTAGGAGGGGGGCACCTAGATATTTGGAGGGCAGTGAAGCTATGGAGAAGCCTAGGATTCAGGCTATGGCATGCTGAGTAGTCGGATGAGTATTAAAGAAGAATATCTGGGATTTGACTCTATTAATACAAGCTCCAGAGGCTGCAGAGAAGTTGTTAAGCAGAGTGTTAAGAGAACGGGCTTCTTGGATGGAAGAGTGGCCAAAGATCATGTTGTCATCTACAAATTGCTGATGGGAAATGGTAGGAGCATCATGGAGATTAATTCCTTTGAGAGCACGGGATTGGACTGCAGAGTTAAGGCTTCTTCCCAAGCCTTCCGCCATTATGATAAACAAGAACGGAGACAGAGGATCCCATTGTCTCAGTCCCCTTGAGGGACGGAAAGTTGAGGAGGGAATCCCATTGATCAAGATAGAAAAAAAGGAAGAAGAGACAAGATTCATGATCCATCTAATCCATGCATTGGCAAAGACGAACGCACTTAAAATTTTTTGCATGTAATCCCAGCTTATACTATCAGAAGCTTTAGAAAGATCAATTTTTAGAAGCATACCTGGTTTTTTAGAATGCTTTAGAGAATGAATTATTTCATGAGAGAGAATTATTCCGTCGGTAATTTGCCTTCCTTCAACGTATCCGGATTGCTCTGGTGAGATGATGCCTGGGGGAAGCGGTTTTAGTCTTAACGCCACTACCTTTGAGACAATCTTATAAATGATGTTGCACAGGGCGATAGGCCTGAACTTATCTAGGGAGTTGGAGTCCTCCGATTTAGGAATTAAAGCTATAAAAGTTGCATTTAGGCCTGGGTACATCCAGCGCAAGCTGCGTGATTCTTCCACAACTTGCCACACTTCCCATTTAATTAATTCCCAGAAGTGATGGAAGAAATTTGACGAAAAACCATCGGGACCCGGAGCTTTGCTGGCCTTTAAAGATTTTACAGCTATTTCAACCTCCTGGAGACTAATAGGTTTGAGAAGCAGGGAATTTTGCTCCTCTGTTATCCGCCGCGGATTGTGCCCTGTAATGTTATCTATGGCCTCCTCTCTGTTGATGTTTGGCTCTTGACTCATTTCTTTGAAATATTGAAGGAATTCCTTTTCTATTTCTTCCTGAGTCTCCAGTTTTTCTCCCTTGGCGTTGGTGACCTGTGAGATTTGGTTGTGCATTCGTCTTTGCACTGTGGTTCTATGGAAGAACTTGGTGTTCTTCTCCCCCTCCTTCAGCCATCGGATGCGTGATTTATGCCTCCATAGCACTTCCTCTTGTCTCTCTCATTCCAGAAGTTTTCCTTCCATTTCTTGTTCCTTTAGCGCTAACTCCTCTGATCGCCCTTCTAGGATTAATCTTTGTTGAATATTTTTGAGATCTTGTAGGATCTTATCCTTTTCCTTAAAAATGTTGCCAAAGGTATTTTTATTCCATCGCTTGATTTCTCCCTTGAGCAACTTCAGTTTTTTTTGGAATCTTGCCATTTTGGAGTGCTCAATTGGATTGTTGTTTTGCCATGTAGTGGTTATGAAGTCCTTGAATTCTGGGTGTGAGAGCCAGAAAGCTTCAAATCTAAAAGGTTTTTTTATATTGTTGCTAGGCCTATTCCAGAGCATCTCTATGGGCCAATGGTCCGAACCTGAAAATGGAATGATGTGGGTTGTAAATTCTCCTCCGACATGGACTGCGTTATCTGAGATCAAGAACCTATCCAGACGGGAGGCAATCTGCATGGGAGCTACCCGTTTGTTCGTCCATGTGTAAAGTCCATTGGCTGTAGGAAGATCTATAAGCCAGTTATTTTGAATGAAATATTTTAGAAGCGTTCCATCCTTATTAGTTCTGCAGCGACTGCCGAGCTTTTCCTCTGATGAAGCTGTCATGTTAAAGTCTCCTCCTGTCACCCAAAGCGGATGCATCCTATCTATATTGAGCTGCTCTATTGATTTTAGAATTGTTGCCTTCTGCTGCGTTTCTTGTGGGAAATAGACATTCGTGAGGTGGCCATGAATGTTAGTACCCAGAAGATGAAAAATAGGTTGAATGAAGTTTTTGTTAGCATGAATGTTATTTAACTGTATCTTTCTTGCATCCCATAAAATTGCGAGTCCACCTGAAGCCCCTTGCGCGTCTACTGCTATCACTTGACCACCAGGCCATGCTTTAGCAGCCGCTTTTTCCAAAAAATTCAACGTGCATTTAGTTTCCTGTAGAAATAGGATTGATGGTTTTTCTTCCATGATCAAATTTTTTAAGAGTTTCCTTTTCCTGGGGCTATTGAGCCCTCTTATATTCCAAGATATTAGCTTCATTGAGAGGGTTTGAAGTTGGTGTTGAAATACTTGGTGAGTTTGGCATAACTGCCGGACTCAACCAAGACTTCTCCAAGCTTGATTGTTCTTTCCAATGTTGTTTTCCTTCCTCTTTTTTTGCTGTCTTTTGATGCAAATTTGCCATCCCACTTACTACCTGTTTGTACTCCTAGGGAATATTTCTTTTGGGCTTTGTTTAATATTTCCACTAAGTTGTCTACTTGGGTTTCAGGGATTTTATCAAAGTTGCCTGATTTGCAGGCTTGTTCCAGACCCAGTAGGTTGAATTCCCCAATATCAATAGATTCACTGTCGTCTTCCATGAAATGTATGTCTTGTGGATGCTCTTCTGCCACTTTCCCTTTATTCTTGCTCTGTAAGGGATTGTCAATGTCCATGTCGGGATTGCTCTAGGATTCTGAGACTGGCTGAGTCTTTTCACTTTGCTGGGTCGAGAGTGGTTTCTCCTGCGTAGATACTTTAGGAGTTGGCTTTTCCTTGCTGGGTTCATCCTGAGTTGTCGTATTTGCAAGCACCTCAAAGCTGTTGTTGGTAGAGGGAATGGAGTTCTCTACTAATGTTGGTTTCGGAGGTGCATTCATTTTCTTGTTTCCACGCCGGTCACTTTTGTAAAGCCATCCTGCTATTGCGGTTCTTGATTCATTGGGGTTTCCACTTTCTTGTTCAGGGGACAATCTCTGAAGAGATGCCCAATAACATGGCATTTCCTGCAGCAAAAAGGCACCTGCTCATAGTCAATCACTTGAATCCAATCATGATCCTCATGGAAGAGTCTTACCGTATCTGGCAAAGGCTGCTTTAGATCCATGTAAACACAGATCCGGGCATAGGAAGCATATGTCGTGTATCTCACAATTTTGGTTTCTTCTGCCACTTTAACAAAATCTCCTATCACCGATCCAATAGATTTTAAAGAGTCCTCATCCCAATATTCCCATGGCAGCGAGTATAGTCTAATCCATACTGGAGCATAGCTAAGGTCTTCCTTATCAGGATTGAAGTGGGCTACCCATTCTCTAAGGAAGAGCCCAGCAGAGTTGAAGAAATATGGCCCCCCATCAAAAACTCTGTTCCTGTCTTCCAGGCAGTTGAAAATAGCAGTAAAAAATCCTTTTGGACCTAAGAGAAGGGTTATTTCACCCTTTGGCCTCCATTTGCTATTGATCCAACTTCTTAGAGCTTTTTCATTGGGCCAGAAGCCCATAAATTTGCCTATAAGTGCGTGGTCCTTCATATATTGTATTCTTCCATTTATTCTATCACTAGGCAGTTCAACTTCTAGCCTATGAATAGCAACCGGTTTACAAGTGGAAGAACTAACCTTTGGATGATCATTTGAAGCTTGAGGATCCGCCATGTTCTGCTTTTCACCTGTGGGTTGGTCTTGATTCGCTGAAATGTTGCTTGGATTACCCTCTGGTCCTTGTTGGCTTCCGTTAAAGGGCGGAATCTCTGCCCCATCCCCCTGTGGGGGTGCCATTGGGACCGCCTGATCCACCTGCAACCTGGAACGCCCTCTGCCCGTGTCAGATCTGGATGCGCAGTGCAGGAGCCCTAAGATGGAATAGCCTTATTAAGACACAAGGTTTCCTCTTTATACTTTTGTGAGAGGAATGAATTCCTCTTGAACGACATTACATGTGGGTTGTTCACTTACATGTTTAAAAGGCGCATTAAGAAATTGTGTGTCATATTTCTCGTAGCCTCTATTGACTCTTTTAATCACATTATCATAGACTTAGGTAATTCTTTCTTTCATGACTGTAAATCACTTAATAAAAGAATTCTAGAATTACCCAAACCACCTAATGAATGTATTGTGAAATTCTAGGAATGCTTCCATAATATTGCTTTTCAAATCACTGAAGATCAAGTTAATTGAAAATTTATCAAAGAAAGATTTTAGTATCTTCTTCACATATCTAAAAATCCTCATGAGTTAGAATAATCCAAACCCCTCCCAACATACCTTGGTGTTAGATCTTCCTAATCTAAGATGGACAAGGTCGTTGTTATGACTGACTCTCTGTCCTCTTCTCATCAAAATGCTATAGCTCTGCACGAGAAGGTGGGAGAAGATGTGAACCCATTTCTTGAATTGTCACCTCCTCCCACCCCACTTACTCTGGATATCTACGGATATTTGGACTCAGAGCCCGATGGTTGTCATTTCATCTCATTTTCACAACGTCTATCTTTTGGTTCCTTTGATCCTCCATATTTCGGTGTCTTGTGTTCATTCATTTTGGATTCCACATATAATGGTCATGAGGATCCATTTGTGAACGGAGTCGGTGTTGAGAAGCCAACCTGCACTGTAATTTTTTATGAGTATGTGTGGGAATCCAAGGAATAACCTACAGTGAAGGATTCTCTCCCTCCATATGCACCTCATCCGCTTTATCCTGACATCTTATGTGATTCTTTTATTTCTAATTGTTCTTGTAAAAATTCATACCTAGATGTTTCTACTTCTAATCATTCACAGGACACATAGGATGCTAGTCCGACATTTGATTACAGAGAGGAAACATATTTCTTTCCAAATCCACTCAATCTGTCATCTTTAATTTCTAGAAATATAGAGGGTGAAATTTTTTGTTTCTCATCAACCCCTATGTATGATTCATTACATCATGAGGACATCAATGCACATATTGAATTTTCTAATTGTGGTAGTCATGATCTTTTTATTCATTAATTTGATCACGTTTCTGATTTACTTACTCTTGATCTTTGTAAGCCACTAGTCTTTGATGTTATATTCTGATGAAGTGGAGACCCCTCAACCTGTCGAGGCACTTCTGCCCCAGATGATGGTTATGTTAGGTTCTCAAAGCCTTGAGGTTAGTTCCACTCCCAATCGTAAATCTGTTTAAACACCCCAAGCTCCTCATCATTCTCACATGCACATTGAAAATAAACATGATCTACGATTTTCACATCCTCCACCAAAAACACACAATCCTATCGCTCATGCATTAGAGGAGTCATATGTAGCAAGTCATGTTGTGGAAGGAAAGTTTTCTTATTTTCTCATGTTTTCTCATTTTTCAATATCCAAAGAGTGTACATGCATATCATATGCACATAGTGTGATACAATACTATGATACGTCTGCAGAGTTCCTTCCATGTGCTTTCACTTTTTTCTTTTTTTTGGACGCATTCAAACTTTCAGCTTGTTTTTTTTCATTACTTTATCTTTCTTTCTTGTTGGTTTGCCTCAATAGATTTCTTGTCAACCATGCCCTCACTTACATGGGCCAACCAATGCATTGGTGGCTTCATTGGAAATATCATTTCACATGAGTAGGCCCATGCATTGTTTAGCCTAGGAATAAGAGTAGTGTTTTGTTTCCTATTTGCTTTTACTTTCATGTTTTTCTTCCACTTACTGGTTTTTATTTCATTTTACTATTTTCCTTTGCTTGTTTTCATGTTATGCACCTGTAAGATTAGTTTCCCATGAAATCGTGTTTGGCTCCTTGAAGAAAGCAAGGTGAAATACAAGAGGACTTGTACAACTATCAACATTTGGTTATCTCTTTATTCCCTCTCCTTATGAAGATTTTGTGTTTGTTTCGGTCAATGATAGCCTGATGGAAAATACATTCCTTTCAGAGTGAGTCTTGGTGAAAACACAACACTTGCACTTTTAACTAGTACCACCTACTCTAATCGATTTTCTATATTCGGTTAACCCTTGTAAAATCAATGAAGTAGAGTTAGGTGAGGGGGGAAACCTTAAAAAGTATGCCAGAGGTATATGTAACATCCTTCTCTAAAGGGAAAACCTCTTATTCTCTCAATAAGTCAGGATTCCTCTTCTGCAAAATGAAATAAATAAGTGCGTACGCATAGTTCTTTGAAAAATGAAAAATGAAAAAAATGATAATAATAAAGGTGAAAGAATAGAAATGTTTCCTACACAGAGAGGTGAACCAAGTAACTTCGTCAAGATATTGTTCAGGCTCAATGGCAATGAAGAAATTCTTGTGTTCTTGAAGTGACTCTATCGGGGTACTGTCTAGAACTGCTGGTGGTGGAGCAACACCAGAGATGAAACTAAAACTTTGACTGTCTATATTACTTATGTGTCAATATACCCTTATCCCCAATTGAAACAACTTAGTTGACTTGGCTTGGTATGTGTGCTTCTGATAAAAGAGAATGGTAGGGACTATATCTTTAACTCAATCTAGTGAAGAATCCATGATGATAAAAAAATCAAACAATATTTCAAAAAGTGTTAGATGCACTTTACATGAGATAATGTCCATACAGAGAGTTGTAGCTCTATCAGCGTGTCACCAATGTAATAGCGGCTACAACCACCCTCCAAAATTTTTCCTATACTTCATTTTGGGCCCTCCCCCATAAAATCCTAGTATCTCATCTTACACTAACCCACGTACTTATGCTTTCATTGAGTTTTATCTTTTTCTTATAACTTGTATTTCCTTACTTTCTTTGTTGTCTAACCACAAGCTAACTTCTTGACTTGGCTGCAATCTATTTCTAGGCTTGCCTTAGTGCATTGCACAATCCTTGAGGACGACAAACCTTGCTCCAGGGAAATGCTCAGTTCAAGCCAAAAGTGAGCTTTGGCTCCATAATTGCACAAACCTAGCTGGAAAAGTTTCTTCATCTAGTAAACTATGTGGAGTATGATTGGAAGCTAGAACCACTAAGCCCGAGAGTTGCACACAAGAATTACCTTAGCAGCTACCTAATGCATGTGTCAGTGAATTGCCGAGTTCTCCTCTTAACTATGAAATTTTTCTGTGCATGCATGGCAACCTCTCCCAAAAAATAAGAAAAGAGAAAAGTGAAAAGGCATCCCTAAAAAAGGATCTATTTTTAGCAGTCATGGTTACAGTTGATTTATTTCTGGAAACTATCATCATGTTTTGCATTTCCCTAGATTTTTGGCCTTCGCGTCATAAACCCTAAATCAATCAAATCTATTTAATGGAGCTCTCACATCACCAAGGAGATCTAGGAACCTTCGACACAGTGGTCGCAATGCTTCTAGGTAAGTCTTGATTTTCTAGTATTTTGCTCTTTTTATTCTCTTTTTCATTTTGTTGGCTTGTGAGAATGCTATTTTACCGTTTTTATTGAATGAACACTTACGTTTTGTTTTTTTTATCTTGTAGAAGTATCTTTTTAAGTTTTTCATTACTTTTCCTAAGTGTCACATGCATAACCTAGTTTTTTCACTCACGGTCGTCGTTATGACGATTCTCTCCATAAGCTTCATTGTTCATCTATTTTAGTGATTCTTGAACTTGATTGATTGCATGCATTGCCAATCATTCATATTTTCACCAACCATCACTCACACATTTATATCTAATCATTTTCATTTTTCCCTTAGGAAGATCTGGGCTTGGCTTGGATCTAGCTCTTCTTGGTGAGCACTATGCATTTATGGATCTCAAGGCTCTACCTTGCCAAAAATAATTGCACAAAGGTTGCAAGTCGTTGGATCTAACTGTGTACTATGCAGTTCTAGGAGCCAGTCCCATTGCCTTGGCCATTGGCATTTCAAATATCACACTCCCAACTAGCACAAGCCAGATTGAACTATGCATTGCACAGTTACAGTCAACACCACCTCTGCATTGGCTGCTGGGACTGCACAATTTGTAGATCTAGCTAACAATCCCTCACCTCCAAAATCCAAAATTGCGTAATCTTGCCCAATAGTTTCCTTGTTTGTTTCTTGGTTTGTCTTGAAGTGCTTTCGATTTCAAGCTAACATCTACATGCCATGAGTGTCCTCTCTAGCTCTAGGTACAACAGTTGTTCAACATATTTTCATCAGTATAGGTAACATGGCTTCGAAGAGAGCTGCATAAAAGGATATTGCCAAGAGCATCACTGGGGATATAATTGAACATGTGTTAATGAACTTTCTAGCCTATGCAGACACATACTTTTTCATAGAGAACGACATGAAGATAGCATGACACAAAATTAAGGATATATTTACAGGAACCTTTAAACAATGTAAACTTTAAAATGGGAATTGATACTGTTTGCTCAATTCAATGTCCTTGAATTGTCAATCATAAATTGTCAACCATGGTGCATAGTCTGATAAAGTACATGTGCAGAATATGTGCTTAGAAGTTATTCATTAGGTCATTATGAATTTGTTAAGCTCTAAAGTTAATATGGAGGTGGTGTTCGTCAATTATATTAGTGTCATAATTCTGGGATATTGGTTAAGTTTCCTAGGAGTTAGTCTTTATCCAATTAGTTTGTATATGATGTGAGAGTATTCCTACTTGTACTCGACTGTTTTGGGATTTTCGATCCTGAATGTTTATGCTACAAATTATAATTCTCTAAGTGCAAAAAGAAACTTATTCTATCTGCTATGAAAAAATATTGTCTCAACTCAATTGTTTAAGAGAGAACTTCTCACTCTTTTACTTATTCAATTTTTGCTCAAACAACATAACCCAAGCAACATCTATATTATGAATTGAGCACACTTCAATTATGCTAGATAATAAGAAAATAAAAGGACCATGATGTACCAGGTATAAAGCAAATTAAATGACAAACTAAACTAGGTATAAAGCAAATTAAAGTTCTTATGCAAATGACATCTCGCTAGCGAAATCTTTATGTTGCATTGTCATATTGAAATTGATTAAAACTTACCATTGTTTGTAGGGGCCCTCCACATAGAAATTTAGAGCTTCCAATCAACACAATGCTTTCACACAAAAACCAATTCTATTCACACAGAATTCACAAACTGTTCACAATTATATCATTCAGCGTGCACCCAAATCACAGTGCAACCATTAGTTTTATAGTAGGTCTGTTGCCACAACTCTATGAATAATTCAAGCCTAATATGTCTATCCTATCTAAACTTATATTGCTAAACCATCATTTTTCTATTCCAAAAGAAAAATGATAAGGTTTCAACTGATCTCGGGTTCTATTTTGTGTTGATCCCGTGATTGACTTGGAGTTTGACCACGATCTCTTGCACTTATTTTAGCAAATAGTTTTGAGGGGATAGGAGGGGATCCATGAGGGAGCCATCCTCTATCCATCTGCACCCTTCGTTGCTGAACTGCAACTCTGAAACCTTGCAAACAATGGAGACAGCTACAAAAAATTGGATTAGTAGGGAAACAGATTGATTTAGTAGCCAATTGCAACTTTAAAAAAACAATAGGGTATAAAGTTAAATATGAAAAGTAAGACATATTATTACATACCTTCATCAAAGACCCATTGATATGGCTTTATTTAGGTGGTAAATATTTAGGAAAAAGAGAGGATGATTAGGCAAAAAGGATGTCATAGTAGGACCATCTTCAAACCCTACATTCCCTCGAACTGGAGATGTGGTATGTCCTCATACACTTCTTCCTTTTCATTCACTTGTGACTCTTGTTTATCATCTCCATGTTTCACCGTTTTCTTCTTTTTGGTAGAGAACGACATTCTAGGCTTCCTCATCAAAATTTTGTACTTTAAATTGATAATCTCTCTCTGCGTAATTATTTTTTCTTTCTTCATCTTCTTGTTTTTCTCATACCACCAGCTTATATGTAGGATTAGATTGTCACTCATTGCAATCTGTATCTCACTCCGTGTCTTCAAGGCTTGATTCTCATTTTTGAGATATTGATTCAATGTTTCTAGTTCAAAGATCTCCTGCTTCAAGATGTTCGAGGCTAATTGTTCATTTACATGGTTGCTTCCTTCTCCAGGGCTCTGAATTTTTTCCTTTTTTGTTGTCACCTTCCTTTCGAATGAATCTATATAGTCATATATTTCATGCTAAGCGGGGTTAATTCCCAGACTATGCATTGGGCTTATGGTTCTTGGTGATGATCTCAGGGACCCTATTGGAGAATTTCTAGGGTTTTCAATTGGCTCATCTCCTATTCACTCATCCTTTGTTGGCTCAACCTCCGTTGGAGTATTCTCTATTGGATCATCTTCAGTTGGTTCATTTTCATTTGGCTCATTTTCCTCAAGATTAATATATTCTATAGTTTTTAAGGTTGTTTGTGGAATCATGCTCAACCTCGTGCTCCTCCTCAACCTTGGGGTTTGTATTTTCTACACTTTCCTCCTTTTATTCTCTGATTTTTCTTCTAGAGGATAGGTCTTAGTTTGTGAGAATTATTCTTTACCCAGGTTGGCTTTCTTTCTTCTAGGGTTTCCCCTCTTCATTCAGTGCAAAATCTTTGCTATAGGCAGCTCTTCTTCTGTTACTTTTGTCTGAGTTTTAGGTGCTTTTTCCTTTATCATTTCTATGGTTCTCTTCCTCCTCCGGAGCCCTACTGCTACTTTCTTTTTCTGGGAATTTTTCTTCAAAGAAGTTCCTTACTAGGAAACTCTCCCAGTTATCCCCTATAGTTTGGAGATGAAATTCGACCAATATTTTTACTAGGCCATGATGATACATGGTGTTTTCTAAGCATTGAATTTTCTTCTGAACATTTGTAGACATTTTCCTGAGGCTATTTAAGAGGAAATAGGGGAGGTTCATCTGATGATCCTCAAGGAAGTGCATCATTATCATAACATGATAAAAATACATTTCCCAAACCTACCCTCACAAGTGATAAACTTCTGAAGCACAAGTAATAAGTTTCTCCATAATGTTTTAAGAGTAATGTTGGGAATACCTTTTTTGTAGACCGTATGTCCATGTTCGGATTCTTGAGGAAAGCTTTACAATCCTTGTTGTCAATCTCTTAATTTTTAAACCATTTTTCTCCATTCCTTGGAAGCTTTGTAGCCTCGGCGATCATAAACTCTGTTACTGTGAGCTTTCTGTCCCCAATTTCAGCTTCAATTACATCAAATGAGTGCACAAATATCTTGGTTACCTCCTTGTGGAAGTCATTAAATTTTTGAATGAACTACAACCATTGTCTCCTTTGCAGCAGCTCCCTAGTTTTTGGGTATCCCCCGAGGAATTGCTTCCCTGCTAGCTCAGTTCAAATAAATATTCCAATTCCATAGGATGCTTTGCCTCAAATATTGTCTACCTTGATAGGAAAATGGAGCTGGTAGGGTTTTCTATCTGGCAGAAAGATGGAGCTGTTATGAAGGTTTAGAGGAGTCTAAGAATAGGAAAGAATGCATGGGTTATCATAAGGATTATGGGAATGAATCCAACTACTAGGCACATTCAAACTTATTATTTGGTAAATAGTTTCACAGATTTGGCATAAGGTCATGACATGACTTTTAAAGTGGTGGCATATGATATCTTGTTAGGTCGCCATTACCCTTAGGTTATAATGATTTCACTTTAGTAATATATCTTCTTAGTCATACATGTTATATAACCTTCACTATAGTTAAATTAAATTAGCACATACCTTTGATATTCCTTTTCTACCCTTATTTTTTGTCCGTTGATCTCCTACAGGTACCTTGTTGTCAACTGTCCTTTATCCAGATCACCAAGCATCTTTGTAGACTTCAAAATTATTAGGCTCCAGAAGCTTGTTTTAGATGTGGAAACTTGTCCAAGATGTGGAAAGTTGTCCAAGCTGCAAAAAGTTTTTGATTTTGTAGCTTAAGAGAAAGAAGCCTTTAGTAGATGAACTTTAATGTTTTTTTTCTTTTGAAGAGAAAATTTGAGGTGCCAACAAATTGGTTTTCACTTTAAATTTTCTGTATAAACATGTCAAGAACATGTTGGTTTTCATGTTTATACAAAATTTTATTTTATTTTATTCTATTTTTTTTCATATTATTATATGTATATAATATACATACATATATGTGTGTGTGTGTGTACACACACACACACACACACACACATATATATTGTTTTTATTGAAGAACAAACTAAATGAAAAATTCTAAGGCGGAAAAGAAGAAGAATTCTTCTTGACCATCTTCAGTTTTGAATTATCTTGAAACATTTTAACAAATTCCTCTCTTGTTAATGGTTTTTGGTAAAGCTTGAGTCGATGTCCATTTACTAATAGAGGAGTTCTGTCTTCGTCAATAGTCTTGATTCTAACTGCACAATTGTCAAAGACATTCTCAACTTCATAAGGTCAAAGCCAATGGGTTTGGAATTTCCCTTGAAAATTTTTGAATTTGAATTAAAGAGCAATGACCAATCTCTCATATGAAACTTCCTTTCTTTAATGTGCGTATCATGTCATATTGGTCTCTGTTGTTGCACTAATATGGTCCTATGGAAGGCCTATTGCATGATTTCATCGAGCTCATTTAATTGTGTCATATTTTCTTCTGGGCTTTTGACAAGTCAAGGTCGAACTAGACTATTGTCTTATAGGTCTGTAGTGGCCAATCTAGGGTGCTAGATTAGACTAGATTTAATATCAACCAAGGTAGGTAAACTTAGAGGCACGTGTCTAAAGTCTATAGACCTAAAATAATCTCATCTACCTAACTAAGTGTCTATTGTGACAGGCTACATCACTCCTTTATAGGAGATTGAAATATGTTTCCTCTCACACCTTAACGCTCAGATCATCTAATCTAATTAACTGTTCTATAGAAACAACGTGTTACTAGTCTGAGTTTTGAACCCTCTTACAAGGATATCATTCACAAAAGCTATTTCCAACTAACACACTAAGCATTCATGAAAACCAAAAACTGTTTTAAGCACATTAAAACTCAGATGCATGGAAACAGAGTCCACAGAGATACTTCGAAATTCAATGGTCGTTCAAATATTTTACAAGATATTGTTCAATAATCTAGCAATCGAATTCTCAAGCTATCACCATGAATAATACATGCAAGAACTTCTAATCGAATCAATAAACTCATAGGCAAGAAAATAACATCAAACACTATTCATATTTGAAAATTCTATGGAAATGAAAATAAAAGTATACCAATCTCCACGTAGGGCCTGCCCACACTTCAATGGCACACTTAGGAAACTTCAAGTTATGAAAACGTTAACGCATAAGCACTGTAATCGTAAAACGATGCCTGGAATTAAGATATGGAAATCAAATCACATGCAAGAGCAATGTTTTGGAAACAATACACAAGAACAACAACCGTTCTGGACAATACAATACACAGTCCTTTTATCTGCTTGTCTCCTATCCTTCGTTCACTAACTTTCCCTTCTAGTCTATTATCGAATGTACATACATTATCATGCAGATGTTTCTGGTTTTACAAAAAAAGGTGATTTTTCTCTTTTCTAATCTTAACTGATTTCCAAAGCAAAACGAAATTAGTTTAGGCAACGCTGGCTTTCTGTTGCTTTTGTGACCAAAAAGGCTGGGTTTGACCAGCATTGACCATGTATCGAGGAGCTTTAGATTCACTGTTGAATAGATATTTCACCATGTATGTACATCCTAGATCACATTCCTATCCTTTGTTTTGATTTTCCTGCCATGCCACGTGTCATATCATAAACCATTTACAGGAAGTCATGACATCCTATAATTTTGTTGAAATTTTCTAATTTTTAACATAAAAATTCACAAATTAAATTTAATGTAAAATAACAACTATAATGCTTTGATTAATCAATTTCAATGGACTATGAGGGGTTTATGGGAGAAAATGATAGACAAATGATGGATTTCTAGAAGAAAAGGATGGCAATGAAATGGTACCAACATCTCCCCCAAGCTCAATGATTTAGCATGTCCTCATGCTAATCCTGATGTGCTCCCTTTATACTCCGTTCCTGCTTGTGCCTCTGCCGCTTGTAGCAATGCATCTATATTCTTCTAAGCTTGGGAATTCTTCTGGATGTGGATCTCATGTTTCATATTCTTGTATTTTTCTTTGAGTATAACATTTGGTTGCCCATTTGCAAATGTCAGTTTGTTCAATCTTAAGTTCTTTTATTTGCTCCTTCAGTTTCTCATTTTTTTGCTGAGTCTTCTTGCTCTGAGCTCTCAACATTTCATTCTCCTTCTTAATGACCTTCTCTACCATGTTTTCCTCCATCAATTCCTCTTTTAGCTTTTCAATTTGTTTCTCTAACCTTCCTTGTTTCTTGTTTGCAGGTGCTGGCTCTTTCCCTTGTCCATTGTTACTCTCGACTTCCACTTCTGCTTCCGGCTCTGGCTGTGAATGAGCACTACTCTCAATGTCCATTGGTGCATTTGCATTTGACTCTGGTTGATCATCTTGTGTTTGGTTCTTTTGTATTCTCCTTGATATTCTCGTATATGTAGTGAAGATTTTTTCTTGCTCAATTTTTTGGGCAGCTTCTTGCCTCACCCTTCTTGTCCTCACACTACTGTTGTGTGGAGGAACATTGCTTGACTTGCACTTAGGGTTTTAATCATCAATATCAAGCATAAACTATGTGCTTTCTTGCTGTTCATATTCATCTTCTCCATCTTTAATTTGATTAGCAACCAAAAATTCTTTCCATGTTTTTCCCCTCCTCTGCACTTCAAATTCAATTAGAATTTTAATCAACCCAAAATGATACAAACTTTTATCTTCATTACCCTTTTTTTTCTGAATAGTTTTTGACATTTTAGTCAAACTCTGTAAGAGGAAATAGGGTAGATTGATGGTGCATTTCCCTTTTAAGTGCAACGAGAGTTTGATGTGATATAGATATACTATGCTTTAACGACCTTCACATGTAAAAAATTTCTGAATAATGTATACCATTTCATCCCATGGGTGCATCAGCCAGCTTCTAGGGACACCCTTTTTCCAGTTGACAGAGAAAAGCCTTGACCTAGACATAAACTGAGTCCATCATTTTTCCTTAAATTGTTTTGTTTTAAAATATTTTTCCCCTTCTAGACTGATTCCCAAGGTTTGTGCTATGGTATCCTCTGAAATCCTAAAAGAGAAGTTGCCTATTAATTCTTTCTCTCCATTAAATGTGAATGCAAACTGCTTGGTCACTTCTTCATTGTTCCCATTAAATTTCTCTAGGAAGGATAACCATTGCTTTTCCCTTAAAATTGTAATACAGTCATCATGATATTGGGAACTATCAAATGTTTCGGGCTCTGCTCTATTGGTCATTTTTGAAAAAGAAAGTCCTGTTCTAACCCTTTTTTTTAATGTTCAACAATTCAACAAGGGTCTCTCGATTTGTTACCTTTGTTCTGCGCTCCACTCAATCGACTTGGTAGCACCCTCGGTTCTTGGCGTCTCCTTCTTCAATTTCTTGGGCAGCAACCGGATGAATGTCCTCGGATTATGGGAGGACGTAGAAACTCGTTGTGAGCCTATTTACTATGCTCTCCCTTTGTAGCGCCTACTGTCTCGACCTTCTTTGAAATCACAGAGTTTGAATCACTAATATGGTAACGCCCTTTACGAACTGAGAGTTTTATGAAATGAAACTTAACAACTGACCTTTCCCAAATTACTATAATGATAATGTAGAGCGAATTCACATCATAAAGGCAAAGGAGCTATACTGGTTTGCATAGGTACAATCACGAGAACGCCATATACATATAAGGAGTGTTGGAGTGATGATAATGGGTAGATGTTGCATGAGTCGACTTGGGTCAAACAATCGTTTTATAACTTGGCCGATTCAAAAAATGAATGAAATCATTGAACACTTGTCTTTCCAATGATTCACCACTTGTCCATTACTTGTTGGTACTTGGCCGATTGGGAAGATGATGGATCGATGATAAGGTTTGATGGCCGATTCAAGAATGAGGAGTTAATGACAAGGTTTGAAGGGTGGTGTAGGAAAAGATTTAAAAATCGTAGGAGGAATATGGCAATAGGCTAAAGTGTGATGGAAAATGATAGCAGAGTTGAGTAGTTAGGAATGTTATAGGGGTGATGGGTATAGGGGTTTTTGAAATTGATAACAAGCAATCATAATCATCATATTTAACACTAAAATAATTCAAGAATTTTAGATGTTAAAAATAAAAATTACAACAATACATTAAACTTGTTTGTTGACCAAAAGTTGAGTTGGCATACACATGTAGGACTGATCTTCATTGTCCAAATATGACTAATCTTCATTGTCCATAACAGGTCCCTTTTGAGATGAAATTGGATATAACAGGTCCCTCTGAAATCTGAAGAATGTTTGTGCAGCTTGATCCTTGGTGTTGATGTAGCCTTGAAGATGAGCAACCTTTGAAAACTCTGTTGAAACTTTGTTGAAGTAGCCTGTTGTATCTTGAATGCAGTCTTTAATAGGTCCCTTTGATATTTGTTGAACAGGTCCCTCTAATATTGGTACTGGTAACATAGTCTTCTGAACAAGTCCCACTACATATTTCTTGAACAGGTTCCTCTGATTAGAACAAAAACAAAAAAAACTCCTTTATTGAAATACTGAAGTACTAAAACAAATTCTTTGAAGATTTGCAAATGAGGAGATGAGACAAGGAAAACAAAATGTTGATGCTTCTCCCCCACTAAAGCTTTGACTTGTCCTCAAGTCATTATTGAAGCGATGAACCAAACAGTAAACAAACAAAACAAGGAATTCTTACCAGCCAAAGGATTGGTTTTCAAGTAAGAATTATGGGTTAGAATGTGCCAGAGTCTGGTTTTCACATCTAAACTTATTTTATTTTATTATGTTAAATTTTTTTTATTTTATTTTATTTTTATTTTTTTTATTTTTTTTTTATTTATTTTTCTTTTTTTAAAATGAAATGAAATTAACTAAGGTAGAGAAATCACAACTGAAGGCTGCAATATCTCAACCTCCCTTTGCTGAGATAGAGTTTGAAGAAAATCCTCCTTGCTGATGGGCTTACGATAGAGTTTCAACCTATGGCCATTGACAAGAAAGGGGTTGCCTTCTCCATCAATGGTAGTAAGCTTGACTAATCCATTTTCATAAACTTGAACTATTTCATATGGGCCCATCTAATGGGTGGTAAATATTGCTTTATGATCTCTAAATTTAGATTCAAAGAGTAAAGCCCAGTCTCCTTCTTTGAACAATTTCTTTTTGATGTGTGCATCATGCCACTGCTTCCTTTGTTTCTGCATTAGGAGTGTTGTCTCCTCTGCTTGCTGCCTCATTCCATCTAGCTGGTTCAATTGTTGAATTCTCTCTTGTTGGGATTCATTGAGATCAATTCCTAAATCTGCGGCCATCTTATAACTATGTATCTGAAATTCAATAGGAAGCATTACCTCTTTGCCATACACCAATTGATATGGTGTAAATCCTGTAGTGTTCTTTCACGTGATTCTATAAGCCCAGAGTGCATCTTTGAGCTTCTCCTCCCAATTCTTTCTGTTCATTGCTACAGTCTTAGTGATAATTCCTTCCAATGTTTTATTTGCTGATTCCACCTGGCCACTGGCTTGTGGATGGTAAGGTGTACTTTTTTTGTGCTTGATTTGATATTTTTATGTGATGTCTTTGACTAACTTTGAAGTAAACTGAGTACCTTGATTTGTCACTATCTCTCTTGGTACTCCATACCTTACAAAAATTTCTTCAAAAAGGAAGTTTACCACTATTTGTTCAGTTGCCCAGACTAGTGTTTTGGCTTCAGCCCATTTTGTCATGTAATTAGTACATACTAGGATGCACTTTTTAGCATTGGAAGTTGGAATGATGGGTCCTATGAAATCTAGAGCCCATTTTTCAAATGGCTCTAAATGTACTTGAGGCTGAAGTGGCATTTCATCTGTAACTGTTGGCCTGCCCATTCTTTGACAGTTATCACAACTTTTCACATACTTCTTGGAATCCTTAAAAATAGATGGCCAGTAGTATCCAAGACTGAGAATCTTGAATGTTGTTCTTTTGGATACAAAATGCCCACCACACGATTCATTATGGAAAGATTTTAAAATATCAATTATTTCATCATTTCTTACACATCTTCTAATAATCATATCATAACCAGTGTAAAATAAATCTCCATTAACCCATGAGTATCTAGCACTTTGTTTGATCAACCTCTTCTTTTCCTTGAGAGAAAAACATGGAGGTGTTCTTCCTGTGGACAAATAGTTGGCCAAGTCAGCATACCAAGGATTCACTATTGAAATTGCAAATAAATTTTCATCTGGAAAAGAATCTTCAATCGAAACAACCTCACCTAGATTTTGTAGTCTAGAAAGAAAATCTGCCACCTGATTCTCCTTACCTGGTCTATCTAACACTGTGATATTAAATTCTGTAATAATAACAACCATCTGGTAACTCTGTCATTAGTTATTGGTTTAGTCATTAAATACTTAATGGCAGAATGGGCAGTATGTACAAAAACCTCATAAACAGTTATATAATGTCGGAATTTATTCACAACATGTATGATTGCAAGCATTTCTTTTTTAGTGACTGTGTAGTTTAATTCTGCAGGTGCTAGATTTTTACTAATGAAATAGATGGCATAATGGAAATACTCCTATGTTTGGCCTAATGAGGCACCTACTGTAGTATTAGATGCATATGTAAAGATGTGAAATGGTAGGTTCCAGTTAGGTCCTTTCAAGACTGGTGTGGTTGACAACTTTTCTTTGAGTGTTTCAAAAGCTTGCTGACAATTCCCATTCCAGTTGAAAGGTGTGTCTTTTACAAGAAGCTTAAACAAAGGTAAAGCTATTTTACTAAAATGTTCAATAAACCTTCTGTAATAGCTTGCATACCCAAGAAAACTTCTTACCTCTTTTTGAGTCTTCGAAATTGGCAAATTGACAATCATCTGGATTTTTGATGGATCAACTTTAATTCCTTGAGAAGAAAAATAGTGTCCTAATACTATCCCTTCATTTAACATCATAAAACACTTTTCGTTGCTCAGGGACGGATTAGCTTCAATACATCTCTTCAAAACTTTTTCAAGATTCTCTAATGCATGCTTAAATGAATTACCATACACTGAAAAATCATCCATGTAAACTTCAACACAATCATGAACTAAATCAGCAAAAATAGCTAATACAACTCTTTGAAATGTAGCTGGAGCATTGCAAAGTACAAATGGTAAAAAATTATAGGCATAAGTGCCCTAGGGACAAGTAAAAGTGGTTTTGTCATGGTCTTCTAAGGCTATCCTGATCTGGTTATAGCCACAGAAACCATCAAGAAAAGAGAATGATGATTTCCCAGCTAATGTGTCTATCACTTGGTCAATAAATGGTAGTGGGAAATAATCTTTGAGGGTTGCTTTGTTTAATTGTCTGTAATCAGCAAAAATCCTCCACTTGCCATTTTTCTTGGGCACTACAACCAATGAGGATACCCACTAACTGTCAGAGATAGGATAGATAAAATTGACTTTCAACAGTTTTTGTAATTCCTCTGTAACAATATCCTGAAGCATGGGATTCATTTGTCTCTGCGGTTGCCTCACTGGTTTGATATTACTATTTGTATAAATGTCGTGAGTGCATGTTTCAAGGTGAATTCTATGCATATCGGTGTAGTCCCAAGAAAATGCTTTCTAGTATTTTCTCAATAATTGTATCAATTTTTCCTCCTGAGATGAGTCTAGGTGAGTGCCAATATTCAAAGTTTTTCCTGGACTAATCTCTATGGTCTTGCTCCGTGTGCTTGTGATAGATTGGATAAGAAAAATGTTTTCAAATGTTGTTTGCAAGGAATGAATGGTACATGTTTCCTGAAAATTTTGTGCCAAAAGTTCATCTACAGCATGGTATTGGTCATTTCTCAATTCTTCGGAAATATCAGGTTGACAAAGGAACAATTCTACCAAATCATCATTATTTTGTTCTTGAAAATCATAGATTTGGTTGATGCTAAAAATAGATTGTACTTCTGCCTTATCATTGTATTTATCATCAAGCCGTAAATTGTGTGCTACTACTGGTGATTGTACTGATGGTTAAAGACTGAGTTGTTTTCTTTTAGTTCCTCATGAAATGATCATATTACCCAATCTACATCCTATGAATGCATCAGCAGTTGCTAACCATGGTCTACCAAGGATGATAAGGTGTCCTCCTAAATTGGATTTTGACTGAAGAAATAAAAAGTCCATTGGATACTCCCAAGAGTCTAGTGAAACAATTATGTCCTCCAAAATCCCTTCAGGAATCACTTTTGATCTATTAGCGAGTTCTAGAACAATTTTTGTGTGCTGCAAGTTTGTGAGCTACAGTGTTTTCATTGTTTCAAGAGTCATCACATTTATTGCGGCCTCAAGGTCAATCAAGGTGTTTGGAATATGTTGTTGGAAATAATACTGAGAGGGGGGATGAATCAGTGTTATCTGGTCAATTATTTCCTTTTTCAAACCCAGAACATATACGCTACTTCGGTTAGATGAACTCGCGTATATACGCAACTACAGATAAGGAAACTCGCACATACTATGCAAATTTAAAATTTAATTTATTCTACAGATGTCGATCATTAAGTTATGCACCAGAATCATATAAATAGTTACCAGGAACAATAAAATAGATCATAAGACAACCACACATAAGAACATAAGATATAAGGTGGAAACCCAATGTGGGTGAAAACCACCTGCTACAAATCGTCTCTATATTCTTTTAATTAGAAACTTCTTTTTACAATGATTCTGTACTGGTGCAGTCTTTTACCAGTACGCATGCTGCTACCTACAGAGAGATACAACCCTCTCTCATTTTCCAGCTTCTTCTGGAAGGGAGCTACAACCCCCTTAGTTCTTGAAGTAGTTGAGATACTAGTATGAAGGCTGCTACCTGCAGAAGGCTACAACCTTCTCTTCCTTCCAAGGACCACATTTCATAAATTTTCAAACTGGATCCACAAGTAACATTAATCAATCATCAAGAATTTCTGCATCAACCAATCACCTTTTCACCAATCAAGACTGCATCATAATAAACACTTCTCTAACAACTGTACCCAGATCATAGCAACTTTAATCACACCTCAAATTCTAAACCTAGATCACTATACTAATCAACAGAAGCAACTAGAACATAATTTAAGAGACGTATGCTACTTCAGTATTCAGAAACCTGCGTGCATACGCTTGTGCATTAAGAGAAACCTGCGTATATGCTCTTTTGCCTTACTGAAGTTGCATGGATACGCTTCTGTGTTAAGATCAACCTGCGTATACGCACTTTTGACTTACATAAGCTGCGTGTATACGTGCCTTCGCTTCACTGAACCTGTGTACAGATCTATAAAGATAATTTACCCCTTCAAATGATCAGATATTAGTTTACCCAGATTGCCAGATTTATAGATCAAGCAAGCGTCACATAGAACATATCAAAATCATAGAAAGATACTATCATTCAAGCCTTAAGATTTTGACCCATCAAAAGAACTTATCCTTCTCCTTGCGCTCAGGTTCCTTCTTTCTTCAGATCTAGAGCTGCACCATAACCTAATCACAGTATTCCAGATCTAACACATTTCAGATATTCAATAATTCAGATCATCCCTTGCCAAAAGATCTCCTTCCTCTTTTATAGCCTTAGGCCTTTCACAATACCGCGGTCCAAAACCATAACAATTTCAATACCATGGACCCAATACTTGGGATCAACACTTATGACGAGATACCATGGCCCAAAAGCATAGATTTAAATACCATGGACTAAATACCACAACCAAAAAGAATTTTTCCCACATGTACGCACTTTTCCTTGCATGAAAGTGTGTGTATACACATACGCGCCTTGGGAATGTCCAACCCACGTGTATACACGGCTTCATCAAAGTGAACCTGCGTATATGTCTTTTTCTTCTTCTTGAGTGCCTAAACTGTGATTTGTCACCAGAGTGAGTTTCCATCAAGGACAACACCTATGCCATAGCACCAAAACTACCAAACCTATGCCAGAACGCCAACAATCTCCCCCTTTGGACTTGATGTCAACCCCAAGATCCTCAAGATCATTCTCCCACTTTGTCATCAAGGACAAAGGGTTGTGCTCCCCCTGAGTACATGCTGAAATCTCTGCTATGCTCCCCCTGAGTACATGCTGAACATGCTCCCCCTGACTGTAGGCAAGATCTGCAAAAAGACGATCTTTAAAAAGAACCATGGCTTATACATCATAACTGACCTTCCTATCACAAAAGACTCTATACATACTTCCATCACCCAACCAAGTGAGGATACATCAGAAATTTGCATATGACAACCAATTACATTACATCATTCATCCAAGGCATAGAGGGGAAACCAAAATAGGCCGTTACATGACCTTGATGAAAAGAAGATATATAGAGACGAAATATCTTGCGCGAGACTACGAAAGTCATCAATAATTACTATCAGCAGCATCTGTCAATCATTATTCAGATCAGCAACCATGTTCTCTTTTTGTTCTTCCTCTGCAAGGGTCCCACTTGAAACCAACAGTAGTTATGAACTTGAACCAAAAGCTTCTAAGGTAATGCCAACAATGCATCACTTGAAGATTATCTGCTCCCCCTGAACCTATGCCATATGGTCTCTGACAGACCCCTATCAGACTATCAGAGTCTGTCCTTGCTGAAATCCTTCAAACCTCCATATACGCGACTTTATCTGCACAAACCAGCGTATGTACATGGATCCTCCTCATCCAACTCGTGTACAACAACATTTCTCTGAAACAGACAAGCTTCAAAAACAGGTTGAAGCATCAACTACTCCCAACTTCTGTCTGAGGTATTCAAATGTGTCCCTGGGCAGCGGTTTGGTGAGTATATCAACAACTTGTTCCTTAGAGGGAACATACTCCAACTTGACTTTTTGTTCCAGCACTTGTTCCCGAAGAAAATGATATTTGATAGGTATGTGCTTTGTCTTTGAAAGCATGACTGGATTCTTTGAAATGTTGATTGCACTCATGTTATCACATAAGATGGAGATAGGTGGAGTACAGGTTATTTGATAATCCTGCAAGGTTTGCATCATCCAAAGGAGTTGGGTGTAACAAGATGTAGCAACCACATATTCTGCTTCAGCTGTAGATAATGCAATAGAACTTTGTTTCTTGCTGAACCAAGATACTAATCTCGAACCCATAAAGAATGCATCGCCACTAGTGCTTTTTTGTCATCCACGCTTCCAGCCCAATCTGCATCTATATAAGTATGAAGAGTGAGATCTACATCTCTAGGATACCATAGGCCATAGTTTTGAGTTCCTTGAAGATACTTGAAAATTCTCTTTACTGCCTGAAGATGAGTTTTCTTAGGATTTGCCTGAAATATTCCAACCATTCCTACTGCATGCATGATGTCTGGTCGGGTACCTGTTAAATAGAGCAGACATCCAATCATGGATCTATAGGTTGGTTGATGCACTGCTACTGATTCATCATTTGCGCTGAGGCTGCATCCTGTGACCATAGGAGTAAATACTGGTTTCAAATCTTCCATGCCATACTTCTTCAAGATTTGCTTGAGGTACTTGGTTTGAGATAGAAAGATACCACCTTTATTTTGTTGGATTTGTAAACCAAGAAAATATGTCAGTTCTCCAAGCAAATACATTTCGAATTCCTTCTGCATCACCAAGGCAAACTTTTGACTCATAGCTTCTTCATTGCTGCCAAAGATGATATCATCTACATACACAACAAGTATTAGCAATTTGTTATTTCCAATTTTTATATAAAGATTGCTATCTGTTGATCCTTTTGAAAAACCTTGTTGATGAAGGTATTTGTCCAGACGATAGTACCAAGCCCTTGGAGCCTGTTTGAGACCATAGAAAGCTTTCTTTAGTCTGCATACAAGATTTGGATCTTTACCAAGGATTAATCCATCGGGTTGCTCAATGTACACTTCTTCTTCTAAGTCTCCATTCAAAAAGGTTGATTTCACATCCATTTGAAATACTTTGAACTTCTGAAAGCTAGAGAGAGAAAGGAACATCCTGATGGCCTCAAGTCTAGCAACGGGAGCAAAAGTTTCTTCAAAGTCTATTCCTTCTTGTTGTGCATACCCTTTACAAACAAGTCTGGCCTTATTTCTAATCACTTCCCCATTTTCATTCAACTTGTTTTTGAAGATCCATTTTGCCCCAATGACATTCTTATCTTTTGGTCTAGGAACCAACTCCCAAGTGTTATTCTTTTCAATCTGCTCAAGTTCTTCATCCATTTCTTTGGCCTAGCATTCATCTTTGCATGCCTCTCTTACATTTTGTGGTTCAGTGGAGGAAAGTAATGCCAAATAGCTTGAAGCTTCTGCAATTGTTCTTCTTGTTTGTATACCTGCCTCTTTCTACCCCAAAATTTGAGTTTCTGGATGATTCTTCTGAACGTACCTGGATGGAGTCTTTTATTCTATCCTTATTTGTTCTTCAAGTTCCTCATGGGTTTCTTCTTCATCATGAATCTGACGATGTTGATGGATAGTCCTCATCATCTTCAAAATATTTAGATCTTACCTGCCGAGGAGTGTTTTCTTCTTCATCAACCACTACATCAATATTTTCAACAATTTTTCCAAGCCTTTTATTATAACACTTGTATGCTTTGCTGTGGGGAGAGTAACCAAGGAGAATGCCTTCATCTGCTCTAGGTTCAAACTTGCCAAGATGTTCATCAGTATTTTTGATATAGCATTTGCTTCCAAAAATTTTGAAATATTTTACCGAAGGAGTCTCACCATACCAGAGCTCATGAGGGGTTTGAGTGTTGTTCACTGAACATTTGTTGTTGAGAATAACAACTGCAGCAAATGTAGCTTCACCCCAGAAATTTGTGGGAGTTCCAAACTCATCAAGCATAGCACGAGCCATTTGTTGAACTATTCTGTTCATCCTTTCAACTACTCCATTTTGTTGAGGATTCTTGGCTGTAGAGAATTCTCTTCTTATTCCATGTTCTTCACAAAAATCGAAAAATTCACTTGAGGCAAACTCCCCACCTCTATCAGACCTGAGGCATTTAATTTTGTGATCTGATTCATTTTCAACCAAACCTTTGAAGGATTTGAATTTTTCGAAGGCTTCATCTTTGTGCTTCATCAGTCCTATCCAAACCATCCTTGAATAGTCGGCAATGAATAATATAAAGTATTCTTCTCCCCGAAGCAACCTTTTGCTAGATGGACCACATACATCAGTATGGACAAGCTCAAGTGGCCTGCTAGTTGATCCTTCCTTCTCAGGGAAGTTAGTTCTGGTTTTCTTACCAAACTGACATGATTTTCATATCGTATTATCTGGAATTCTGATGTCTGGAAGACCACGAACGGCCTGGTATTTGCATGCTTTCCTTATATGTGAGAAGCTTAGATGCCCCAACCTCCGGTGCCATAGCCAGTGTTCATCATTCTTGCTCAGATAGCATTGTTTTTTTCCTTCTTTGAATATGTATAAATTATTTGGAGTTCTTATGCCTTTGATCACTGTTTCTCCTGTATCAAGATCACGAACACTACATCCATTTGATCGAAATATTACCTCTGTTCCTTGATCACACATTTGACTGACACTCAATATATTATGCTTTAATCCATAAACATACATAACATTTCCTGCTTTGACCTTTTCTTTTAAAAGTACAGAACCTTTACCTTTTATGAGTGCAGGGGTGTCATTTCCAAATGAGACTCTCTTCTCCTTCTCCAAGGCACTATATGGCTGAAGTTTTTCTTTATCACCTGTCATATGTTTTGAACATCCACTGTCGATGTACCATTGATTTTCCTGCCCTTCTGCATATAAGGTTGTACCACATTTTTCTGGTTGTGGTTCTTTCATTCTCCATGTTTTGATATTTGAGGCTTGCTCCTTTTGAGTTTCCTGCCGAAACCTGCTCCTGCATTTAGAATTTTCATGACCAAAATGATTACAAATAGAACATTCTATTTCATTTTCAAGAGCAGAAAATTTATTGTAGTTCCTTTTCATGATTCTGGTTATACTCCTCTATTTTTGAGTTTCTCTAGTCATGATAGTTTTGTAGGCAACACACTGAGCTGCTTTGTGTCCAAAGTTGTGACAAGAGAAACATTGGCCATTGAAGAAATTCCTGCGATTATCAACCCTGCAGACCGAACGATTGTAGTTTTCATTGACATTCGTTCTTGAGACAAATTGAGAATGATTTACCTGTGGTTTGTTGTAGCTTCTATTTATCCTTGAAGCAGATTGCCCCTGATTTACTTGGTGATCTATGTTCATTCTTGAATAAAAATGTCCCTGATTTACCTGGTGAGCAGCATTGTGCCTTTGCTATTGACTGTCAATTTGTTCACTTCTCCTTGCTACATCAATATAACTTTTGGAGGTGGATGGCTTCTGTGCTTGAGATGCTTCTTCATTATATCCCAGACCTGTCTTGATTAGTGGAGAACGTTGTACTTTGATAATCTCATCTAACGTTTCAGATCCTTTAACAAATCTAAGATTAAGAGCTTTAGTTTTCTCAATCTCTTTTCTAAGTCCCACTATTTCACATTCTAACTTTTCATGATGTTTTTCACTTTCAGCCAATTGGAATTGCAGAGTATCAATAATCATATTTTTCTCTTCTAAACAAATTTTGAGTTTAGAAATCTCTTCATAAAGACCTTCTTCATCTATAGCATCCATGAAATCATCATCTTCAAAAGCCATTAAAAGTCTATACTTATTACCTTATTCATCTTCATCACTATTTGAAAATCCATCACTGTCTTCATGAGTGTAATAGCTTTTCTTATTTACAGCTTTTCTTATTTACATTCTATTTCTTGTTCCATCTAATAGGTTCCTTACCTTTATGAGGACACTTGGAAGCATAGTGACCAACTCTTCCACAAGAAAAACATTTGAAAGGTAACTTACCTCTGAATCTTCCAGCACCCCGTTGAAGGTTCTTGACAAAATTTGATTCTTCCTCTTCTTCTGACATATGTCTTGAGTCATAATAATCTCCTTTTCCTGAGGCCTTGAATGCGGCTTCTCTTCTGTCTGATGGTTCCCCTTTCCTCATTTCATAAGCGGTTAGAATTCTGTGTAGTTGCGACATGGTAATTTTCTGTAGCTTCTCCTTTTCTTCTATTGCAGAAACTTTTGATTCAAATTTATAAGACAAAGATCTCATAACCTTTTCAACCACAACAGCCTATTTTATTTCTTCACCCAAATTTTTCATACAATTAACAATCTCATCTATGCGTAGGAAATAGTTAGCCACACTTTCATCATTGACATTCTGAGATTTTCATATTGAATTTTGACGATTTGAAGTTTTTCTCTTTTTACCTATTCATCTCCTTCATAGCTCAGAACGATCTTGTCCCATATTTATTTTGCAGTTTTATACTGCATAACCTTGATGAATTCTGATTGAGATAGACATCCTAATAGCGTATTGACAGCCTTTGCATTAGTTTCAAACTGCTTCTTCTCAGCCGGATCTGTAGGAGTTGCTGATGGAAAAGTGTACCCTGTATCTATGATATCCCAGACTTCTGTACCAAGAGATTTAAGATAGGTTGTAACTCTTACCTTCCAATAGACGAAGTTGGTCCCATCAAAAATTGGTGGCCTGATAGATGTTTCTCTCTCATAGTTCCTCATGATGATAGATCTTCGTTTAAGCGATCAAGTTTCTTCTGAAGGACCTGCTCCGATACCAATTGTTGGAAATAATACTAAGAGGAGGGGGTGAATCAGTATTATCTGGTCAATTATTTTCATTTTCAAACCCAGAACATATATGCTACTTCAGTTAGAGAAAACCGCGTATATATGCAACTACAGATAAGGAAACCCGTGTATACCATACAGACTTATAAATTAAAATATTCTACAGATGTTGAACATTAATCTATGCATCAGGATCATATAAACAGTAACTAGGAATAGAAAAATAGAGTAGAAGACAATCACACACAAGAACACAAGAAATAATGTGGAAACCCAATGTGGGTGAAAACCACCTGCTGGTGCAGTCCTGTACCAGTACGTAGGCTGCTACCTGCAGAGAGCTACAACCCTCTCTCATTTTCCAGCTTCTCCTGGAAGGGAGCGACAACACCCTTAGTTCTTATACTAGTTGAGATAGTAGTACGCAGGCTACTGCCTGCAGAAGACTACAACCTTCTCTTCCTTCCAAGGACCACGTTTCATAAATTTTCAGACTAGATCCACAAATAGCATCAATCAAACATCAAGAATTTCTGCATCAACCAATCACCTTTTCACCAATCAAAACTGAATCAAAATAAACACTTCTTTGACGACTGTACCCAGATCATAATAACAGTAATCACACCCCACTTTTGAACCCAGAACATTGTAGCAATAAACAGAAGTAGCTAGAAACATAAATCAAGAGATGTATGCTACTTCACTATTTAGAAACCTACGTACAGATCTATAAATTCCATTCTTTCAAACATTCAGATATTAGTTAACCCAGATTATCAGATTTATAGATCAAGCGTGTGCCACATATCACATATCAAAATCATATAGAGATACCACTATTCCAGCCTTCAGATTTTGACCCATCAGTAGAACTTATCCTTCTCCTTGCGCTCAGGTTCCTTCTTCATTCAGATCCAGATCTGCACCATAACCCAATCATAGTAATCCAGATCTAGCACTTTATCATATATTCAATAATTCAGAAGATGCCTTGCCAAATGATCTCATTCCTCTTTTATAGCCTTAGGCCTTTCACAATACCACGGACCAAAAACCATAACAATTCAATACCATGGACCCAATACTTGGGATCAACACTTTTGGATGCAATACCACGGACCAAACAAGGATCAAAAACTGTTGGACTAATATATGAACCAACCATAAGATTTCCCATGTGCGTACGCTTTTCTCTGCATGAAAGTGCGTGAACTTTTCTCTGCATGAAAGGAACTTTTCTCTACATGAAAGTGTGTGAACTTTTCTCTTCATGAAAGGAAATTTTCTCTGCATGAAAGTGCGTGAACTTTTCTCTACGTGAAAGGAACTTTTCTCTGCATGAAAGTGTGTGAACTTTTCTCTTCATGAAAAAAACCTTTTCTGCATGAAAGTGCGTGAACTTTTCTCTGTGTGAAAGTCTGTGAACCAAAAAATAACTTTGTTGCACTATAATTTATCATCTGAGATGAGTGGGTTGCCATCAAGTACAACATATGTATCATAATGCCAACAAATTCCCATAGACAATGTAATTTTCCTCACTATTATGATCATTCTTTGAAGTAATATGCTGCAAGGAATTACATAAATGATCAACCTTTTCCTCCGCTTGAGGGTTATAAAAAATTTCTTCCAGTATTTCTTGTTGGTGTTTGCAATTATTTTCATCTTCATTATGATCCAAAGACTGACAAGTCTATTGCATCTCTACATCAATCTCGAAGGATGTAATATGATTTTCATAAGTAAACCCCTGTTGATTTTCATGCTGCAATTTATGGGATGTTATCCTTTCTTCTTGGTGTTGAAATGTATTGTTATGAAGAGCCTCTAAAATTTCTTCATCCATGAATTCATCATCATCATAACAATCCTCCAAATATTGAATAAAACTCATAGAATGTTTACAACAATCTTCGATCAACAATAAGGAGGGATGACACTCTTTATACATGTCATAGAATACATCATGGAAATCAACAAGAGAATATACTAAACCATTTTCAAAGCTTTTATATCAAGACCATGCTTTTCCTTCTAAAGTGGTCATAAACATCTTCATGAGACAGTCTTAAGGCAACTGAACCTTAAGACTGCGTACATGCATATGGAACCGAACCAAATGAAGAGCAGCATTGTCTTTCTTTTCATCTTTGAATATTGGAAGATCATCTAACCAATCAACCTTTGGCATAAGATTTGGAAAACCAGGGATATGAGACCGATTCATAGGGGCATACTTGGCATTCATTCTTGCAATGGAACTCATCTTGAAACTTCATCAAGATACTGATCTTCTAGCAGTGGAGTCACCTTCCAATTTGTTATTTGATGTGTGGAGTTGCCAAGGTAGATTGCAGCCTCGAAAACTTTCTAATCTCCTACTACCTTCAAAAGGTCAGCTTTCTTGATTTCGAGAATGAATAATCTTTAGATCTCCCAACAGACGCACCAAAATGTTATCACCAAAATAGGACCCTGATAGTCTGTTGATCAAACTATCTCAGTGTAACTATTTCAAAACAATCTTTTAGCTAAGGCTTAGCCTCCTTAGCCTGAGAGGGCTCTCTCAAAGGGTTAATGATATTGATTAAAGATATGGATAGATGGATAACTATATGGTTTCTGATTTTATATGTTTATAGGTTGAAAGATGGAGACTTGCTACCATTGGGGTATGGAGTTAGTGACAGAGATAAGGATAAAAAAATAGCTCTTCTTATTAACTGAGGCTTGTATATACTTCAATGAGAAGGTGACACATCAGGAAAGTCTCAATAAGTTGAAGTTCATAGGAGTCATAGCATGTGGGCATGAATTCTGAGTAATGATACATCAAGGTATTCAAAAGGAAAAAATTTAAAGTGATTGATCAGAGTTTAATACCTAAAGGAAGTCAGAGCATGTTCCTCCATGAATTTTGAGTAATGAGAATTAAGAATATGGAAGTAAAACATGTAAAAGATAAAAGATAAAGCTCACTGAAGTACACTAAGAATATCAGCTTCAAAAAAGTCCAATTGCTTCTGTATATATATCAATCCCTGCATAGCATTAAAAAAGTAGTATTTTTCTATAACATTTTCCAACCCCCTCTAATTTCCTCTCTTGCTTCATATATAGCTTTTACAATAAGGATTCCATCATCCCTCATCAAGAGAATTTGAATTTTCTATGAGTGACACCTATTCTAATCATAAAACAAAACCTTAAATGTATTTGACAGCTAACTAACAGCCCTAGAGTCCTAATACAATTAGGAGTACGACTCCTTGTTATGACTAAACCACCTTAACTAAACATTGAATGCATTCTTTGACAGCTACAACCTCATGAGGTTTAATTTGATGAAGCCTCACACGTTGTCACCTTACTGCTGATGATAAACCCTAGAAATTAGGGAACATGTTTCCCTGCTTTTAGGTTTAGGATCTTTGAAAATTAGCACATGGGACAAAGCCTTTATCTTGTCATCCATGAAATATTTTATGAAACTGAAGGAGGTTTTTGTAGTCCATGTTGTCTAGAACAAAAATGTCTCTTGGTTTTTTTAAACACTTCTCCAGCTATCCAGAATCTGTCCTTGAAAAACATGTATAAAGCAGGAAAAAATCTATTCTCTGAAATTAGGGTTTCAAAGAAATCTTAGTATCTCCCAACTGATAATACGTATGAAGAAAGTGAGATAGGTTATTGTAGATAGAGATTTGGTGAAGAAAAATATCCTTTTGAATTCCAAAATACCTTTTCCTATGACCAAAAATTGTCTTTCAATATTAGTTGTAAACTGGAAAATTCTGATTTGTGAAAAACGACACCTACAACAGTTTCATAGCACAAGTTGGGTCATCCATTTCTCCTAGATCATAATGAATTTGAAGAAAATGAAAGGGGTTTTTGTATTTCATTATGTTGGGAATAAAAACCTCTTTTAGTTTTCCAAAATATGCTTTCCACTACTCAAACAACCTCTTGGAAGTTGACTACCTAAAACAATTTTTTCTGCTGAAAAAAGGTTGCTTCAGTGATTTCGTAGCACAAAACTGGTTTTTTACACTATCTGTGCTACGAAAAAGTAGATTCGTAGCTAGTTTCATTTTTTTTTAAATGGCTAAACATATGCCTTTCAAAACATGATATGGGACCCATAAAGTGTAAAACAAGGTTGCTGAACTTTATTTGATGATGGAAATGAGACTCTAACCCTATGACTTAGACTGTAAAAACCATAAAAGTGACTTAACCACCATCTAACATTATGACATAGGAACAAGTGTAAACTGTCCAAATTTTTAGAAAATTCTAGGGTGATAACACAGATGATGTTCAGTTTATAAATAGTGATACAAGAATCCTTGTATACATGCTTGACATAGTTCTTTGGTCACAACTAATGAAACTGAACTGCATCAATACATAACAGACAAGGTATAACGTAAGAGAGCATCTACTTTTCAACATATACTCTGACAAAAATAAACATCTATACAGTCATATAAAGTTGTCACCACACCAAAAGAGGAATTAAAAACCAAAATAAAAATAGGAACAGACTTGGATTATTATTACTCTAACAAAATGTTAAATAGGATCAATATGTTAATATGGCAAATAGTGTAGCTTATTATGATTTATTGAGCCCAAGGGGTTAGCCCAACTGAATGTCATTAATGTTACTGGGTATTTGGCTAGTTCTGTGCTGGAAGATGCCCTGTTTGAAATACCTTGGGTGAGGTGCACTAGTCAATTCCAATGGGTTTACCAAGGATGCCATCCATGAATGTGGGAAAACATCCATTAGGATTCCCCAGAGATTTTTTCTTGGAAAGAATAGAAATAGGATTTCCTAGAGAGAAATTTTGAGATGCATATAGTGTACACACAGTAAAATCAACTCTATAGAGACAAACCATAAAAAAAAGAAAAATACAGATGCTCCAATATAGTATAGGCCATCAATTATACTGATGAAGAGATTATATTTCAGGTATGCTTATGGACAGTAAGACAATATGCCTGCATACCCTTATGTGTGGTCTATTGTCAAACAAAGATCTTATTAACAATGGATCTTGTGATCAAGTGAAATAGTGCTAATGTCAATGATGAAGCGAGTGATCGAGTAAAATATGAATTGTGATTGATCTTCAGTTATATGGTTGTGATCTTACTTCCCTCTTCTGCAACTACTTGTTGAACAATTCCAGATAGATAAGTATTCCTAAATGTATATATTAATTGTATTGAATTATTACTAATTTTTTATGGTTTATTTCATTGCTGAATTAATTTTTAGGTTGCCCTACTTGTGTTAGCCACATTTGTGATTTATGGATTCACGATTGATGGAATGGTTGTGTGTATTTAGGTTGCATAAATCTATAGTTTCATGCATGTCAACAATAAATAGTTAATATCAAATCCTTTGTAAATTTGTGTGAATTTGGGTTCATTTTTTTATGTAAATTTGGGTGGTAAACTGAAGTACCATATCCTCAAAGTGCACAAAAGTTATTGGGTATATTACATGCATGGACTAATACCATGTAGCTACATTTGACATGCAGGCCCTAAAAATCAAGCTCCTATAAAATAGGAGAACTACCCACAATGTCATGCACCTATAAATGGAACCAACATGATGGAATATGGCGCATACAAATCTAGGGGCTGAAATTCCCTTAATGCACATTAGAGCATCTAGCTCAGTGGGCCTCAATGTTTGTGAGAAAGAGTGAGTAGATCGGAGTGTTGGCTTATTTTAGTCTTTATAGAAAATTTAAGTTATTTTTAGTTATGAATCATATAAGTTTTAAAGTAAATTCTACTCATTTTCATAGCTTAATGGTTTACTTCAGTCTTTACAGAAAATTTAAGTAATTTTTTGTTATGAATCATACAAGTTTTAAAATAAATTCTACTAATTTCCATAATTTAAGGGCGCTTTCACTTATCTAGAAATAGAGAATGAATAAAAAGAATAGGAGCTTACTGATGATGACATCATCATAGGGGTGCTAGAGCTTCATTTTTATTCCATTGGGGTCTGGTGAGGTGTGCAGTATTCTCATCACAACCATGGTGACCACAATGTTAGAAATTTTGAACATCTAAACCTCTCATTTGGGTCTTCTGCTCGTGCTTCTTTATTATAATAAATGGCTTCCCAAAGTCATCAAATGCCAATGCCATCCCTGCAAATAGTAACAAAGTGAGGCACAAATATTAAAGCATAAACTTAAAAGCAAGGATGAAAAAAATAGTGAAGTTTGAACCAGAGATCTGAGGTGTGTGTACTCCTCCCTATGTGGAAGAAAACTAAAAGTGGGGTGGAAATGGAGCAAGGTTATAAATGAAACATACCTAGGCACCATTAATGGATTGGAGATCTAATGGTCAGGTTCGATATCATTCTGCTACTAATAAAACCTTAATTCACAACTCCCTTGAATATTGTTTTCCTCCCGCCCTGTGAAAAGTGAAAATATGCTACTCGTAAACTTAAAAGAAAGGATGAAAAAGATAGTGCATTTTTAACCAGAGATCTGAGGTATGTGTACTCCTCCCTATGTGGAAGAAGACTAAAAGTGGGGTGGAAATGCAGTGAGGTTAGAAATGAAACATACCTAGGGTCCATTAATGGATTGAAGACCCAATGGTGGGGTTAGAGATCTGAGGTGTGTGTACTCCTCCCTATGTGGAAGAAGAAAAAAAGTGGGGTGGAAATGCAGCTAGGTTAGAAATGAAACATAACTGGGTGCCATTAATGGATTGAAGATCCAATGGTGGGGTTCGATATTAGTTTGCTACTGGTAAAACCTTAATTCACAACTCTCTTCAATCTCATTTTCCCTCCCATCTGTGAAAAGTGAAAATATGCTACTTGTTTTCCCTCCACCTTATGAAAAGCGAAAATTTAATTGACAACTCTCTTCAATCTCGTTTTCCCTCCCTCCTGTGAAAAGTGATAATATGCTACTCAGTTTCCCTTCGCCCTATGAAAAGTGAAAATTTAATTCACAACTCTCTTCAATCTCATTTTCCTTCTCACCCTATGAAAGGTGAAAATATCTACTCGTTTTCCCTCCGCCCTATAAAAAGTGAAAATATACTACTTGTTATAGAACGTAAATGAAGATTGGAATTGGGAGGGCTTTGTTACATCAAAATTAAGGCTGAATTTTTTCAAAAATGTTAAAATTTCACTCCCTGAAAAACAATAAATACAATATTTATAGAGTATAGAGTAGATGTGTAGGTTTAATGTAAGTATGTAAACAATTCTAAATATGGGCTTCGTTAAATAATAATAGTAATAATAATAATAATAAAAGTCAAAAGTATGGGGATGAGTGCAAAAATCTAAATGTTGACTCAATTAATAATAAAATTCAATTTGTTATATTTTGATTGTGTTATTAACTTGTGAATAGTTTTTGTTACAATACTATGAGCCAATACCATGGCTTATCAATACCTCAAGCCCAAAAACCATAACTTATTTGACAACCAAAATATTTTATAACAATATGACAAGATTCTTAACCATGGATATTCACCCCCCACTTTATAATGGATATTATTATCTTGTAAAAAATTGGTTTTGTTATAATACCATGGGCCAATACTATGGCTTATCAATACCACATGCTCTAAAAATAAAACTTATTTCAAAATCAAAATATTTTATAACAATATAAAAATATTATTAACCATGGATATTCATTCTCACTTTACCATGGATATTATTAACTTAATAAATTTTGTTACAATACCATGGGCCAATACCATGGCTTATCGATATCACATGCCCAAAAAACATAACTAATTTCAAAATCAAATTATTTTATAAGAAGATGAGGATTCTTAATCATGGATATTCACCCCCGCTTTGTCATTGATATTATGAACTTTTGAATAAGCTTTGTTACAATAGCATGGGCTAATACCATGGCTTATCAATACCACATGCCAAAAAATCATATATTATTTCACAATCTAAATATTTTATAACACTATGAAAATATTCTTAATCATCCATATTCACCCCCACTTTACCATGGATATTATTAACTTGTAAATAGGCTTCGTTACAATACCATGGGAAATACCATGGCTTATCAATACCACATGCCCAAAAACTATAACTTATTTCACAATAAAAATATTTTAATTTTATAACATTTTTTATTTGAATCTAATAGGAAAAGGGTTGTAATTAGTTTTTAGATATATATAAACCTCTATCCTCAAGAGTACTAAAATTATTCCCATATAAATCAAATTAAGGTTTTAATAAAATAGAAAATGAGAATACTTTTGTATTTAAAGATGTGATACAAATATTAGTAAGAACCAACATAGATCTATCTTAACTATAGATCCAAGTGATAATAGCAAGCAAAGTGAATGGAAGAGAGGGAGGGATATAGTGACAAAGATGGAGGGTAGAGAGAGAGAGAGAGAGAGAGAGAGAGAGTGACGGGGGGAGACAGAGAGAAGGAGGTAGGAAGAGAGAGATGGGAGAGAGAGAAGAAGAGAGGGGGGGGAGAGAGAAGGGGACGAGAAAGAGATATGGAGTTGGAGGGAGAGAGAGAAGGAGGAAAAAACTAATTCATAGGGAGATATAGGTGGAGAGAGAGAGGGAGTGACAAGGGATATATGGATAGAGAGAGAGGGACAGAAGAGAGGAGGGAAGAGAGAGAATAGGTGGGGATAAAAATAGGGAAAGAAGAGAAAGAGACAGAGAGGGAGGCACAGAGATGTGGGGGGGTGGGGGAGGGAGAGAGTGATGGGGGGACAGAGGGAGGTGAGAGAGAAAGAGAGAGAGAGAACTAAGAGAGAGGAGAGACAGATGAAGTTGGAGGGGGAAAGAGAGGGAAGGAAGAAGAAAGACATAGAGGGACAAAGGTAGAGAGAGAGAGGGAGTGACAAGGGAGTGATGGAGAGAGGAGAGATAGAGGGAAATGAGAGAGGTAGAGAGGAAGAGGGAGGGAGAGAGAGATAGATATTGAGAGAGAGTGTGTATGTTTAGGGGGTGAGATAGAGAGAGGGAATAAAAAAGAGACACATAGATATAGATATAGATATTATATAGTATTATATAACCAGCCTAGATCCATCTTAACCTTGATCTATCAAGCGCCAAAAAAGAGGTTTTCACATCGAGATATTGGATCGCTCTCGACACTTGATAGATTAAGGTTAAGATGGATCTAGGTTGTCTTAATAAGTTTGTAGTTGTATTTGATAAACTAAAACTTTTTTATGGTTGTGTTTGAAAACATTTTTTTCCATATTTTGTGTATTTATCATAATAATATAATCTAATTTCAATTTAATTTAAATCTTACTTTTTTATGCAATGATTTTGTTGTTAGTTTATATATATAGACATGTTATACTTTTGGAATTTGAAAAGGAAAAATGTGCTCTTAACTTGGTTGTATTGAAAACATTTAAGTGTAAGAAAGAAACATGCCTTGGTTGTATTGAAAACATAATTGTTCTTGTATACTAGATGGGTGCAAACAAGAGAGAGTATATGGTAAGTGGATTAAATAGTTAAAAAAAAAATGTCAGTTAAGGTGAAAGTTACAAAAATATAACAAATAGGCTAGGTTTAGGATATTACTGTTTTGGGACATCTAAAGTTGAAGGTACATTTTATGGAGGTGTAGTCTAAGCCCTTGGGTGTAGGGCTCATATTATGGGTATATTGGACTTTTGGTGTGTGTTAGTGGTGTCAACTAGTGGTGGAGAGTCCAACCAATGAGTAACCAAAGTTCTTCATTTACAAGGTTGGCATCAATCAAGTATTCTCCCTCTCTACCCATCTCTAAGATCAGGAGTGTGCATAATTGACTTATTATTGTAACAAATTTCAAATATTTGATTATATTTAAGTTCAAGGGCTTGAAGTGGCTACCTCAACCTACAAATATTTAAAGGAACTATGTGTTTTGCAATTAAAACCTTGTGGTCAAGGAGCTGCAAGAGAGGAAGGCCTTATGGCTATTTTTAAGGGGTTGTAATGACCCTCGTCTTGTGGTAAATATGTCGATATGATGCTAATGGTCCTGATCTTAGTACATTCACATATATAATGTAAATATTTACCTATCACATTGCATTGTATAAATATGATAAATATTTTGTGGTTACCCTGATGTACATGTTGAAGTTCCACTTGCATGATTATGGGAAACACTTCTCAGTTGTCCTTGTGTACATTGGGAAGATAATAATTACTCTATGCCCACAAATATAATAGTGAATAGTGTATAAATGAATCAAACCCCTAACCATCGACCCAATCTCCATTGATGAGGCTTCAACCAATGGTCCTTCCTTAAGGTAACCACTTATATTTATTCATGGCACATTTTTCTAATGCAATGACCCTTGCATTAACTAGGGGGAGTTAGATGGAACCTCAATGACTTCAAGGTGAGGGTAATAATGAAAGTTCAACATATACCATAATAACCTATACATATTTCTTTATACCAAGGACATGATACAAGTATAAGGAACTCTATTAATGGGGGGGTTAAAGAGCATATAGCTCAACTCATATAGTTAAAAGAGTAAAACTAATTCAACCCAAGACCAAAGAAGAGACTCACAGACACTCACAGGCATAATATTTACGGGCCTTGATGCATTTAATGAGGGCAGGGAGATATTTTGCAACCTGTTAGCACACATGAATGGATTTTTCTCCTCCCTCACACCTTGTCGATTCTAGAACAGACCTAGGAAGAGGGAAAATGACAGATAAGGAGAAAATGGGAGGCCAAATGGCAGGAAAGGGAAAATCCAGTTAGCCAAGCCCTAACTAACTAGAAGGATGAAGTGAGAAGTAGAAAGAGAAGAGAAATTGGGATAAATATAATATGAAGAAAAAGATCACAATGAGAGGAGAGTAAGGGAGAAGGAACTAAGAGTGAACAAGATGAGGAGAGGGCAATCAAAGGCAAGGAAGTCACTGGGTAACTACTTGAAGGCTTTTGTTGCAAGGAGGGTGTCACACTTGGACACTATGTGGTTTTCACCACAAAGAGAAAAAACTAAATTATGATGTCAGAGGTAAGCCTCCATCATGTTGTTGAACTATACATTTGACATTTACAACATCAAACTACCACTTCTAGCATCTAATTAACAATCAAGTTCTCGCGTCTAGCCCAATGGGAAAATCACTACCATGAATCTCTTTAGAGAACTACAATTTCCAAAAGATCTTATAGTCATATATTTGTTGGTTAGTTTTACAATCCAAGATTTAGGAACCTTACCATCATGCTTGTGTCTTAGCCACCTTCCAAGTAATGCGATAAAAGCACCTAGTAATATTTTCACACTAGACACTATACAATAAAATTAACGCTAATATCTTAGTGAAGAACAAGTAACTAGCTAGAATTTGGAAGGGTTTTTAGATTGACTGTTAGTGAAACTCATTGTAGTTAGGTGTGCCAATGTGTGTTGAGTGTTAACGAGTGCTAGGGAAACACAAGGGAGCACTACGTAAAAATGCATGGAAATGAATGAATAAGAGTGTGTGACATGGATTGTCAATGAGTTCCAGGTGTGGTAAGAGGGGAGTGACATGGTATGCTAAGTAGCGCTAATTCATTCTAGTGTTCCAGAGCGACGTGTAGCCAATATGCGCTAGGTGCCAAGGTGTGCCAAATAGTGCTAGGAAGTCTTAGGGAGAGTTATGGAAACACAAGGGTGCAATAGATGAAAATAATGCATGCAAATGAAAGATTAAGAGTTTGTGACAGGAAGTGTTAGTGATGTCAGGGTGTGCTAAGGAGGGAGTGACAAGGTATGATAGGCAGTGCTAAGGCATTCTAGAGGCCAGGGAAACATGACGAGATGTGCTAGGTGCTAAGGTGTGCCAATGCATGCCAGGGAGAGTTATGGAGTGTCAGGGAAAAATAAGGGAGAACTAGTTTCAAATGTATGAAAATGAATGAATAAGAGTGCATGAGAGGGATTGTTAGCGAATTCTAGGTGTGCTAAGGAGGGAATGACAAGGTATGCTAGGTAGTTCCAAGGAATGCTAGAGTGCCAAGATGTTCCAAGTCCTAGGGTGTGCCAATGTGTGTTAGGGAGTGCCACGAGAACACAAGGGATAACTAGTTCAAATTCCATGGAAATGATTGGATAAGAGTGTGTGATAGGGAGTGCCAACAAGTTCTAATTATGTTAAGGAGGAAGTGACAAGGGTATAAGATGTTCCAAGTCCTAGGGTGTGCCAATGTGTGTTAGGGAGTGCCACGAGAACACAAGGGATAACTAGTTCAAATTCCATGGAAATGATTGGATAAGAGTGTGTGATAGGGAGTGCCAACAAGTTCTAATTATGTTAAGGAGGAAGTGACAAGGGTATATTCTAGGCAGTTCCAAGGCATGCTAGAGTGTTAGTGCATGTTAAGGAGTGGTAGGGTCTGTTAGGGAGTGGCAAATCATTCCAAGGAATGCAAGGGATGATAATGTGTGCCATGTAGTGCTAATGGATTGTTATACATGTCAAACGTTATGGCATGTGAATATGTAAACTATGTTGCTTAGTTGTTTTATGGGCACGGTTGGATGTGATCCTTGACTTGCTAACTTGTTAAGTGGGATGAGTTAAGATTGGACATGAGAAGCCTAAGATGATTTATAGTCCATTAGGGGAACAAGGCATAGTCAAGTTGTAGTAAATGTAACTTGGTAAAGTTGTTGTAGTCGAGGCAGGACTTGGTTGGGTTCCTATGTCTAA
Source organism: Pinus taeda (assembly GCA_000404065.3). Classification (NCBI taxonomy): domain Eukaryota; kingdom Viridiplantae; phylum Streptophyta; class Pinopsida; order Pinales; family Pinaceae; genus Pinus; species Pinus taeda. The sequence continues at coordinate 61,712 of APFE031323871.1, read as the reverse complement.
AAGAAAATAAGGGTGGATATGAGGGCATGATAATTAAGGAGTACCATGGTGTGCCAACGAATGAAAAGGTGTGTTGACCTAAGCTATATACTGTCAATGCATGTCAAGGAGTGTTTGGGAGTGTCAAGGAATCACAAGGGAGAACTAGGTCAAAGTGCATGGAAATGAATGAATAAGAGATTATGCCAGGGAGTGTCAGTGAATTCTAGGTGTCCCATGGAAGAAGTGTGTTAGGAGAATTTCATATTAGGACTTGTAGGAGGAAATCATATGATTGTGATAAGAGGATGGAAAAATTAGTTTGAGACAAAGGGAGACTTTGGTCTAGGCACAACACTATTTTTTCAATGACTTGGTTGGGTTCCCAAGTCACAAAAAAAGTGTGGTTATCTATGAGGGCATGAAAACTAGGGAGTGCCAAGGTGTGCAAGGAATTTTAGGAAGTGCTAACAAATGTTAGAAAGTTCCAAGGAATGTTAGTCATGTCATGATATGCCAAGTGCTGAGGAATGCCAATGTGTGCTAGGTTCTAGGATGTGGTGCCAACACATGCTAGGGATTTCCAAGGAAACACAAGGGAGGACTCATTTCAGTTACATGTAAATGAATGAATGTGTGTGTGTGATAGGGAGTGTTAAGAAGTTATAGGTGTGCTAAGGAGGGAGTGACAATGTATGATAAGCAGTGCCAATAGATGATAGAGTGCTAGGAAATCCTACTAATATGTGACAAGTGCCAAGGTGCCAGTGTGTGCCAAGGAGTGTTAGGGAGTGCTAGGGAAACACAAGGGAGCACTAGGACATAATGCATGGAAATGAAGGAATAAGAGTGTGTGTCATGGAGTGTTAGTGAGTTCCAAGTGTTTTAAGGAGGAGATACAAGGCATGCTTGGAAATGCTAAGGTTCTAGGGAGACATGTGGCCAAGATGTGCCAACGCATGCAAGGAAGTGTTAGCTGGGAGTGCCAGGGAAAGAAAAGGGAGAACTATGTCAAAATGAATGGAAATGAACAAATAAGAGTTTTTGATTAGAAGTTTAAGTGAGTTCCAGGTGTGCTATGTACAAATTGACAAGGTATGCTAGGTAGTGTTAAGGCATGCTAGAGGCTAGGGAAACATGCCAAGATATCATAGGTGCTAGGGTGTAACAACGTGTGTCAAGAAGTGATAAGGAGTGCTAGGGAAACACAAGGGAGCACTAGGTAAAAATGCATGGAAATGAATGAATAAGAGTTTGTGACCAAGAGTGTCAGCGATCTCTAGGTGTGCTAAGGACAAAGTGACAAGGTATACTATGTAGTGCCAAGGAATGCTAGAGTGTTAAGGTAGTAGGCCAAGATGTGTCAGGTGCTAGGGTGTGATAGGGAGTGTTAAGGGGTGTTAGGGAAACATAAGGAATCACTAGGTCAAAATGCATGGAAATGAACGAATAAGAGTGTGTGAAAGGGAGTTTCAATGAGTTCTATGTGTGTTAAGGAGGGAGTGACAAGGTTATATGCTAGGCAATGCCAAGGTATGCTAAACTACCAAGGCATGTCAGGAAGTGCCACAGTGTGCTAGGGAGTGTCAAAGCATGCCAAGGAATGTAGGGGATGTTAATGCATTCCACATAGTGCCAAGGAATTCTAAGACATGTCAGGTGCTATGGCATGTCAACATTTAAATTGTGTTGCTTAATTGTTTTAGACCAAGGTTGGATGTGATGATCCTTGTCTTGGTAACTTGTTAAGTGGGATGAGTTGAGATTATACATGAGCACCATAATATAAGTTACAAGTAGTTCTTAGGTGAACAATGCATATGTTGATTTTCCATGACACATGAGAATTCAAGTTTGGCCTTACAATTTTTTATGTGAACACAATCAAGTGCCACAACACATCTACTATGCAGAACAAAATCTGCCATGAAAGAAAAAGTAATGGATTGAATGCACAAATTTTAGGGTCTACCACATCTTCATATGTTAATGCTTATTATTGTGATATAAAATAGTCATATATATGTCTGGTGTAAGATTCCTCTGGAGATTTCTATTGAACAACAACATGTCTGTGGTAAAAGGTGTACTGTTAGAGGTTGCTCCATCAAAAATAGCAACCAAAAGGGACCTTACTATGCACATAGATGAAGAATTAAGAAGATTGTTATCTATGAGTGCTTATGTGGAGGTATGGGACAAAATTACATAAGTAGGGAACCTTTTTGTTCAACCAATCAAGATCTAAAAAGGAAAATGTGTGATTATATATACATGTGTGATAGTATTTGGAGAAATTCCAACCTAACCCACAAATTTGTTGACATTTTGCTGGAGTTGACCTATAATTGTTCCTAAAGTTAATAAACAAGTAAAATAGGACTGACTTTTCAATACAAAATATAAAATTGATAGGAATAGGGCCAAATTGCGAAAGTGTAAAAATTGGTATGGTTTAAAGGGACTGGTCTCTTTGAAAAGTCTTAAATGTGGCAATGAAGGTTGAGCGTCATTATAGAACCCCTTTGGGCATCCATCTTAGGAATTGGTGTAGGATGAAACACTTCAAAGTAATTTTTGTAGTAGTGATGTCAACACTTGTATGGTGACATGGGGTTGGAGTTGTCCTGTCAAAGTTCATTGGTCTACTTTGGAGATTATCTAGGGTGATGCCTTAGATGCTTTGGAGTATGAGGGCATGATTTGAAATTTAGTTTGCATTGAAGAAGCTTTGGAGGCTAGATACTACATAAAAACCCCTTGTTCGAACAGGGAAGCACATGCCATTGAAGAAAGTAGTAGAAAGCACAAAATTTTGAAACTCAAATCACATCACTATTTATTACTCTTTGAAACAAGAAATAGCTAAAAATTTCAAACACTAGTATTCACTTTTCCTTTAGTCTAGAAGGTATAATGAATCTAGAAACATGTACAACAATGTATCAACTTTCTTAACTCCTAATCCTAATGCACCTTCCTTGCATGGATAGACAAGACAATTAAAGTCCACCTCTACTGAATATGATATGAGATATGAAAACATGCTTCCTTAAATAAGGCTGAGAATTAATAACTAGGGAAGTGCTCCTTTTAATTGTGCATAAAAAAACTAAATAAAGCAAAGAGTTTCGCTACTCTAGGTGCCATAAATGAATCCACTGCCTAAGGTAAGTGCTTTGCCCAAAACAAGATATTAAGGACTCAGAAACTTTGTTTCTTCCTTCAAGAGAGGTATATGCCAAACAAAACTAAGCTATCTTGCACTATCCTCCAAATTCATTCACCTTTAACAGAAATCTTGTGCCCAGAAAAAGACAAGAGACCAATATCCAATAGAATTCCCTGACTAGCCAGAGACCCTTGTGCCCAAATAGAGAGATAATAAGGAAATGTCAACTAGGGTGGAATCTTTCACCACTAAAATTGACAAGAGATAGAAAGGGTAAAAAAATATCAGATCTAATGCTCAAGAACAAATGAATTAATCCACACTAGGTGATCCAAAATGAATTCAATCCTTCTTTATTTATAGAGTTTCCAGAGGGGTTTCATATTCTTAAGTGATTGAGTAAACCTTACTCCAAACCCCAAATTTGGGTTTTTTAAGCCCAATTTCCCAAAAAATTGCCCAACAATGGGTATTTTCGGGTTATTTTTCCCTTTATGGAGGACTATAGCCTACGGGGATGGATAGGATATTACACCCCATTCGTCCTCAATTTGTAGAGGACGTTACATGGAACCTAATAAAATAAATAATGCTTTAGTTTTGGATGTAATAACTAAATTCTTATTTCTTTCCACACAAGACATACATCTTGCAAAAATGATCATGGGGTACAAATACTACAAAAGGCCTAAATCTTACTGGCATTGTCATAGTCCAATAATAAAAACCCTTTCACGTGAAACAAGGTCAGTACCACATACTACAAGCACAAATGACAAATTCAAAAACAATATACTTATTCAATGAAAGAATGATGAATCCTATTAGTGCACTTTAAATTGAAAAGCTCTTGAGTTGCAGTGTCAATCAAAATTTCTCAAGTTGGATCATAATTAAGTACTCAATGTTTTTTTGGGTCCAATTTGGGGAAAAGGAGGAGATCTTGGTGAAAATGGGATGATCAGGCTTTTCAGAAGGGAGATCTGCTATACTTTTCAACATATAATCCATTCATTCTAGTGGAGGAGATATAGAGAATCCTTTAAGAAGGACCTTTCCAAGATAAATATGGAGGAAAATCCATTTTCAAAGCTTAAACAAAGTTCTACATTCAAACAAGAGTAGTCATTTTTCAAAACAATTATTAATTCCCAAGAAATTGGAGCCAAGCTGACATGTTGACCATTTATTCTTCTACTAGACAAGGAAGCATTTATGAAAAGGCCTTGGTCCTTTGATCTAGTATTTGATGTAAATGTCTTGATTAGAAAGGTAATAAGAGATGCAGCTTATATTAAGAAAAAGGGAAAAGTAGAGGGCCAGTTAATAATTATCTCTAAAAACCTCTCAATAGAATCCTAACATGTTTGAAATGGCAAAGGTTAACTCCATGGTTATTTTTTGCTTTAGAAACTTTGCTAATTTCCATGATTGAAGCATGTATTCATGCCTTGAAAGAAGCTCACAAATTCTTTTGATATTGGTTGAAGCAAAGAAAATGTGCAAAGTTACACTCACATAGAGGTATGGAAAAAAAGTATGTGGAGCTTGTTGTCCTAGACTCCACACAAAGAATGGACAAAAGGTGAAAAAACCAAGTCAAAAGCTATGTGTAGCTTTTGTCATGTAGAGGTAGGTGTTAACTCCACACTCTACAGCAAAGGCTTCGCAGCGCAAGTGACACAAAGGTTTGCATGTAGAACTTTTGAATAACAGGAGTGAAGCTTGATGCTACATGTCCACTATTAACCCACTTTTTGTATGAGTTACAAGAGATAAAAATAATGAGATACGAGAGATACAAAGTATATACTATTGTTATTCAAATTTAATAAAAAATATTACTATCTTCCTCAACATAAAACAAACATATTCCATAAAATATTTTCTCCTTGAACCTAGTTTAAAATGAATCTCTTCCATTGAGCACCTAGCCGCAAATAGAAATGATGCCGATGGGCCAATTTCAGTTTAGAAAATTCACTATTAGGTTCAATTGTAGGATCTCCTATTTTCAGTTCAGATTTCAGTTACAAGTAGTGAAACAGACTCACCGACCAATCGTGATTAATCACAAGTCATAATCAGCTTGCTCTCCAAATGATCCGATCCAAATCTTTGCGAGTCAAACTCACGTTGACCAAGTTTAACTCGTGGTCAATATAAGTTTGAATTGTGACTTGCCAATTAAAGAAGAGTCTTGCAATTGATTCTGATTTATTTGATTTTCGGCCTTGACTCAAGGAGCATGAATTTTTCAAGTTTAGGTATGTCGCATTACTAAAAACTAAACATTGGTCATTCCAAAATTTATTTCTCATTTCTCAGGCCTGCAACTCATACGTCGAGACTTTCAGTAATCAATTACTACTCACTATTACACAGTCCAAACTCCATATTGGGAGTCGCCAGCATGTGCTCTATCCATACTCCATATCGACCCTTGGGCAGTCTCACATCACCTTCAGCGTGTGTTACCTTCAAGCTTAGTCGCTTCACTATTTAAAAATCAAGGTATGTTGGCACTTGGCTTAAATAATAGGCATATTACTATATTGAAGTTTCAATGTCATTTTCAATGGCAGGTTTCAAGTTTCACTGTTCAACAATCGAATGTGTTGTGTATTCCTTTGGTTATGACTTTTCAATCCTATAAATGGGGCTTAAATAGATTTTAAAAATGCACTAAGAAATGGTTTCATACCAACCATTGGCAAAGTCATCAAACATTCCTTCCTTGGTTGATGTCTTGCCAACTCCAAGGGCTTTAACCATGCATTCACAACTTTGGGTATTTTTGTTCTTCCATAATCTGTTATTGATGTATTGGTTCAGTTATCTTATGTGAAATGAACTTGCAAATTAAATATTACAATGCAATATATGTTGATAATATTTCCTTTAGGTATCATTTCCTCATATATACCTAATTATGTTTCAAGGTCATAATGATATATTAGGTCGAAATGTGCTTGTGTTGTTGGACATACTCCCCTTTGATCCTTAACAAAACCTCATATCCTTTATAACCAACCCTCTTTTTTGCGAAGTTATATATGGAATGTTTAATTTTATTTTTTTATTGTCTTTTGCATGAGCCAAATTAAATAGAAGGCACAACTCCAAATCTAAATAGAAGCCACAATTTAAACACAAGTCCAAAACAACAACAATGTTGAGGGAGAATGACTTTGCTTGGGCTTATTGTGACAAGATTCTTGGAGACCCCAAGCTCCTTTGTAAATTTTTCAAAGAAAAATGTAGTCGAGGCATTTATAGATTCAAGTACCACCTTGCACAAATACCTGACCATGATATAGGTCTCTGCAAAAACGTTGACGAAAATGTCAAACACCAAGAAACCTTGGCCATTGATATGTTGAGTCATCATAATGCAAAGAAATAAAAGCAAAAAAAAAAAATTAGGAACTCCTGGAGTTCACAAATTTTCTTCCACTACCCCATTTTCATCTCCCTTTGTTGAATCCTCAATACAATTCCCAAATTTCCTACACATGCCTCCAAGTCCAAGTCAAACTCAAGGCCAAATGAATCCTCCTACATTCAACATTAGAGGTGGAAACATAAACACCTTTTTTTCTCCTCGCACAAAACCCGGTTCCCAACCTACCTTGGATACCACTGGTTGGAAAAAAATATCCATAGTCAAGAAATGAAGGCCATTGCTAACTTTTGGTACTATTTTGACATATCTTTCCACTGTGCCATAAGTCCTTATTGGCAAGCTATGATTGATGCAGTTAATGTTGCAGGTCCAGGGTTCAAATCCCCTTCATGAGAGATCATTAGGACAAATTTGCTATTAGAAAGTGTTGAAGATGTCTTTCTTGTGCTATCTGAGTTTTGTTCATCATGGGTAGAAACAGGGTGCACCAACATGAGTGATGGATGGACAAATCAGAGGAATAGAACTTTAATAAATCTCCTTGTATCTTGTTCAGTAGGTACAATGTTTCTCAAATCAGTGGATTCCTCAGACAAGGTTAAGACTACACAACTTATTTGTGAAATGATGGAGGAAGTCATTCAAGAAGTGGGAGAAGTACATGTTGTACAAATTGTCACCAACAATGTAGCTAATTTTATATTTGTTGGTAGACTTTTTGAGATTAGGCACCCCACTATTTTTTGGACCTATTGTGTTGCCCATTACATAGATTTAATGCTTGAGGATATTGGTAAGCTTCATTGGATACCTGAGGTTGTGGAGAAGGAAAAATCCATAATCGAATACCTATACAACCACACTATTGCCCTAAACACCATGATAAAATGCACTGAAGGTAAAGAAATTGTTCAACCTGTAGTGACTAGATTTGCAACAAATTTCATATCTTTGTAATTTGTGGTTGAGAAAAAGATAAATCTGAAGAGGATGTTCTTGGGACCTGAGTGGACGACATCTAAACATTCCAATACCCTTGAAGGCATTGAAGTTGTTGCACTTGTGTTTAATGATGGTTTCTAGAAAGATGTCAAAGAGATTTATTGTTGTGATGGAGTCCCCTGTTAGAGTTCTGAGGTACTTCAAGAATTTTAACTTTTTCATGTTTTAAATTTCATTTCAAGCTTCTTTTTCTTTTCAATGTTTCATATTTATTTAAATTTGAAAGCTTGAACTTTCAGGATGGTTGATGGTGACAAACCTGCTATGGGTTAAGGAGGCCATCAAAAGAATATATGGGGATGAGGAGGCAAAGTATATGCCTCTTTGGGACATTATTGATGCATGTTGGGATAGGAAATTGCATTCCCCCTTACATGTTTCTAAGTACTTCTTAAACCCATAGTATTTTTATGATAAGAGAAAATTTAATGAGGATTGGGAGGTTTGCAGAGGACTTATGACATGCATGGAAAGGTGCTTCCTTGATCCAGAATTTCAAAGTCATGTCTTTTCCCAACTATAGGATTATAGAGCACCAACTAAATTATTTTCCTATACCAGTGTTATACGAGAAAGGTCTAAGATGTTGTCAGGTACCCTTTGAGGCTTGAAGGCTTCATCAATTCATTAAACTTGCTTAAATTTTATTTTGTATGTTAAATGTTATATTAAATTTTGTTGTATTTTTAAGCTTTTACTATTTAGTATTTAGTACGTCTACTCAAGAACCCTTGCCACTCGCTAGGTCTTTGGTGGCAAAACTTTTGTAGTGATACAAGAGATTTGAAGAGATTTGCCATTTTAATCTTAAACCAAGCATGTAGTGCTTTAGGTTGTGAGTGAAACTGGAGCATGTTTGAGAGAATACATTCTCAGAAGCGCAACTGATTGACACAAAAGTACCTAAATGACCTTGTATTTTTCCATTACAATCTATGACTTTGCAACAAGAAAATATTAGGTGAGAGATTGAATTTCAAGGTTTCATAATCTGATTTGCAATTTAAAGTTTAAACTTTAAAGTTCAAAGTCAAACTTAAATTCACATTTTAGTGTCTCATGATAATGATAAGTTTGGATCATTCACCAATAGACCTTGAAGAGATAGATTTGGAAACTACAACTGCAATAGATTGGGTCCAATTAAAGGAGGCTCATCTTTTAAGCCTACATGACTTGAAGAACTTTGAGAGTCAAGCAAGTGAAGGAGTGGGAGGAATCTCTTCTAGTTATCACTCTTAAGAGTCTTAGACTCTTAGTTACTGATTGTTTTCTATTATTATGCAGTTGTTTGTAATATTTTAGAAGCAATTACTTCTAGTTCTATGTAGTCACTAGTTAGGAGTTATGACTCAGTACTTTGGATCATGTTTGGGCTCATAACATATATGAGATGCTTATTCATTCATGATATTTTGGACATCTATTGATATTATTAATTGATTGGACATGGCTTTATTGAATATGAATGAAAAATGTTTATTTTTAATTCAATATATGTGTATATTTTTATTTATTGAATTCACTGATTTTTTCCCATTTTTTTCCTGATCTTTTCCTGATTTTTCCCCAATCTGATTAAAACTCTTAGCTCTTTTTCCTCACCGATTTATTGTTTATTCTGAATTTGGTAACATTGGTTACAAGTTTCATTCTTCACTTATGAGTGCTAAGGTGTGCTAGAGAGTGCCAATGCATGCTAAGGAGTGTTAGGGAGTACTAGGAAAACACATGGGAGCACTAGGTCAAAATGCATGGATGTGAATGAATATGAGGGTGTGTCAGGGAGTGTCAATCAGTGCTAGCTGTCATGCCAAGGAGGGAGTGACAAGGTATTATAAGCATGGATAAGGCATGCTAGGGAATATCAAGGAATGTCAAGAAATGCTAGAGTGTGCTAGGTAGTTCCAATAATAATATGTTCCAATACATGTCAAGTGCCAATGTGTGCCAAGTGCTAATATTTGTCAATGCAATATTATGCCAAGGAGTTCCAAGGCATGCTAGGGACTACAGGGAATTCCAACACATGATAGGGGAGTGCTATGCTATGCTATGGCATGCCAACATATGCTTGGGCATCCTACTCATGGCAAGATGTTCTAGGTACAAAGATGTTCTAGGTACAAATATGTTCCAAGAAATGCAAGGTGTCAAGGAATGTTAGTGTACTATTCCAAAGCATGTTAAGGTGTGCCACGAGTGTTGAGGAGTGCTAGGTCTCTCTCATTAATAGAATTGACAAAGATTGATTATGTATTAAATAATATAGTTCCTACACACACTACTGGAACTTTATTTAAAGAAAAATTGCTAGATAATAAACCTAATAGAGATGAATCATGTGTTGACTCATAGGAAGGCTATATTTTTATGACTTGAGGGAAATGATACACACTAATTACTTCTTAACAAATTGATTGACTATTATAACCACTGTGACCTTGGACACATAATGAATAACAATGGTCTTAAATTGTTATATTTTGACAAAAAATATAGTAACAAGTACATATCATCAACAAAAACTCATTGGAATGATCAATGATGACGAATATTTTTTTTACTGTCACCAAAAGTAACCAAAAAGAGCATTGGTGAGGGTTAATAAAAGATTGTCACTAGAAGTCTCACCAAAGAGAGAATTAGTGATGGGCCTTTAACGTCCCTCACCAAAAGTGTCACCAAAGAGAGAAATAGTGACGGACCATTAATGACCCTCACCAAAAGTGTCATTGAAAATGGCTTTAGTAGCAAACCTTAAAGGACCATCACTATATACACTTACAACAATGATTTTTTAAAGACCGTCATCATATGCGACATTGGTGATGGACCTTAAAGGTATATCATAGACATGAAGTGTCATCAAAATCTCATTGGAATGATCAATGATGACGAAAATTTATTGACCGTCACCGAAAGTAACCAAAAAGATCATTGGTGATGGTCAATAAAATATTGTCACTAAAAGTTTCAACAAAGAGAGAATTAGTGATGGGCCTTTAACAACCCTCACCAAAAGTGTGATTGAAAATGGATTTGGTGACAAACCTTAAAGGACCATCACTATATACACTTACAACAACGCTTTTTTAAAGACTGTCACCATATGCGACATTAGTGATGGACCTTAAAGGTCCGTCACAGGCATGACCCTCACCAATGACCTTTTTTCTTGTAGTGTCACCATTCTACAAGGGGAATTCATTGTGACCATTAGTTTGGTGTTATAGAGGTGAAGCATCTCAATTAATCTTCCAAAAACTTGTTGATCACTTTAGTCTAACCATTTGTTTGGGGGTGATATGAAATGATCATCTTTAGCTAGCACCATATAATTTAGACAATTCCTACCAAAATTTTCAAGTGAATGTATGGTCCAATTCAAGACAATGGATGTGTACATTCCATGTAACTTAAAAATCTAATTATGGAATACATGGAAAACAAGGGAGGGTGTAAATGGATGTGGTAGGTAAACAATATGATTGTCTTTTGAAAGATAGTCAAATACTGACATGATGATCATAGATTTGTGTTTGACCCTTCAAATTCCTACTCTAAAATCCATAGTGATGTCAACTTACATGTGTGTTAGGCTTAGTAGTGATTTTGGTTCCCTTTGTGTCTTTACAATATCCCCTTTGTTTCTTTCGGAGGTGTCACATGAGGCCACAACATCCTAATGTAAGTTTTCATACCCTCCAAAAAGAATAAGAACTTAGTTCATCCACATGTTTTATGAATTCCAAAATGACCTACTGTAAGAAATCAATGAGATATCTTTAATATCCTTTATATCACAACATATATAGCTACCATGCATAACATTTAGAAGAGTTGGGATATTCCTAAAGCCCATGTATGAGTTGAAAGATAGTGTCATTTATCAAACATTATTATTGGGACTCCTCAAGACAACTTAAAATGGGAAAAGAAAAAGCAAAAAGGGATCCTTCCTCTTCAAAATGTTTGGATAAGGCATCAACTACCTTATTTTATTTTTATTTATTACATATAATATCATAGTCAGACCCTAGTGACTTGGGGACTCACTTATATTTTTTTGGTGAAGGTAACCTTTATTTGAGAAAATATTTCAGACTTGATGGTCATAATTGACCAATAAATTTCATTTGATGAGGTATTGACTTGGATTGGATCATCATATAATTTATCATCTATATTATTAATTCATCGATGTAAAAATTGAAGGAATTAACATGGAGGGATCATTTTAGTGGCAAGTACTAGTTTGAAAAAAAGGGATATAGAACATTCCAAATCCATTTTTAGGTATCACACAATGTTTTGGGAGATTTTATATTTCTCTAAAAAATAATACCATACTAATGATGTGAAAATCACCTTAATTGGAGCTCACAAGAAAATGTTATGCCTCTTGCAAGTTGACCTATATTATTGACCATTTTTTACTATGTTGGCAACTTTTATTAGTGTATGTTTTCATTGATGTAATTTTCAATGTCATTGATGTCATTTATTCAATTCTAAATGTATTTTTTCATGGCTTGTTGAGTGTAAGTTGTCTAGCCTTATGTCATGGATGCAGTTTCACATTTAAGTAGTCCATATTTGAAGGCATTTCTTATTTAGTTCCTTGGGCCAAATAATAGTGAAAAGTTTATAGTCATATATCCTACTCAAATAACTTTATAATGATATATGAAACTTTTCCTAAATCCCAAGAAATGTGGATAAAATTGCGTTTGAAGTGGTGTAGTATAGGAAAAAATCCATCTTGGGTCACAATTTTGTGGACTCATTAGGCTAAGACCCCATCAACCATTGCACCATGGAAGAAAATATCAGGAGGGAAACATAAGTGTAGAAGTCCCCAAGATATGAGATCCAAGATATGGATTTCACTACAAAATCAAAATATCAAAGCTCAAGAGGGAAGCACATACGAAAACCTTAAGCCTCAAGATCTAAGATCCAAAACAATAACATGATTAACGTGGATGCCACAGTGGAGAATTTATGGAAACAAATGATGTGGTGGCATGTGGGTGTGACATGCAGTAGGTGATTTCAACCCTTTTGACAAGAAAAATAAATAGTTGGAAAGTGACATATGGCAGGCACACATGAGAAGGTGGACATGTGGCAAATTGTTAGTGGCAAAAGTAGATGATGTGTTATAACCTATGATAGGTGATGTGGTAGTTGACCCCACCTTGGGACTTTGGTATGGAGCTTGGTGTTTGGAGTCTGGAAGGCCTTCTTGAGATCCTAATATCTTAAAAGGGCATAAGTCAGTGGTCACAACCCTCAGTGGTAAAGAGCTTAGCAAGAGGCACCCAAGGTCTTATCATCTCAGAAATTTGGTTTTGAACTTTGGAGCATCAATGTTGAAACTCACCCAAACTATGATATCCAATATCTTCCATGTGAATGGTATGGTTACAATGAAAAGTCACAAGGTGTTGATGGCTAATCATGTGGGGACTAATCCCTCAGGCCATATCACCAAGTAGAGAGAAGTCGCATCCCCGATACTTGAAATTCGATAAGATCCATTATGACTATGGTTCTCATTCCAAGTCAAGTGGGACCAATTTTAAGCACTCTGGGAAGCCATGGTCAGTGTTTCATGTGGAAAATTTATTAAAATATTTAGGTAAAAATTGGTTGAAGAGTAGGATTTATGTGTATATAAAAGGAAACCCATAATGATGTAAAGAGGTGTGTGTTACCATGCAGATCATGGAGTGAGACTGTAGTTGATACACTAAATAATGGAAATTAATAGCCTAAAATGTAGAATCTATGTTGTTGAAATAAATATTTCTAAGTGCCATATTAAAGGCATGGGAGTGAGATAAAGGCTAAATTTCAATATTGTGGTGAATGATAAGGAGTAGTGAGGGTCTACCTATGGAAAATACATAGAGGTTGAATTTGAGATACCGAGGTGCATATGAAAGAAAGATGGAAAAAGATTGAGAATGGAGTATGGGTTTTGTATGAGAATAGAGTTTGAGATTAAAGATATATATATATATATTATATTATATATATATAATATATATATATATATATATATGCTAATATGGGTGATCTATGAGAGAGTAGACAAATAATTGTAGTGTATAGGTGAAAATGTAGATTCATTGAGTTCTAAAGCTTCTATGCATTAGAGAATATGTAGATATGGAAAAGTTGGCATAAATCATTATAGATCTGAGATAAAATATGTAGAAGTGTGTTTTGTAACAAAAAATAGAATGAGATGAGTATAAAATGATGGAGAGCTAAGAATGTATGCATAAGAGTCCCTAGAAGATGGTAAGTAAATTTGAATTCCATGATGAGATTTGGATCATAGGTGAAGAGATGATGAGAAGATATTAATGTTGATATTAGATCAAGGAATATAATAAGAGATGCATAGAAGAGACTGGAGTAGATTTGGATTTTTTTATCAGATCTAGGCTAGAGGTGAAGAAATACAGTGTAGAGACTTAATATGACTACAAAACAAGGCTAAATAATTGGTGTATGGGATCTTTGTATATGTAGCTAAGTTTAGTGTTATGAAACCAGCTCAAGAAAAAGATAGAAAAGATAGATCAACACCTTAAAATTTAGCCTCTTCGAGGGGGAAACCTCCTTTACATTACATAAATGAACAATTCTTTGATGATTCAAATGAAAAAACCTCCTTCTATATATAGAGTGTCAGACACAATATAACCCAGCCGACCTAAAATAATAATTAAAAGCCACAAAAATAAAATAATATTTCTATGGGCACAGTAATAAACAATATGGGGCAATAGGGGCACAAAAATATTAATATGGGTACAACTACAATATTAATGGGGTAATCACTAGTATTATAGGGACCCAACATGCCCCTCTCCTTCAAAAAAGTGTTGTCCTCAACACTTGAGTAGTTCTAGATACGTCTATATAAAATTCTCATTCTCCCATGTGGAATCTTTAGTGGATAAGTTCTTCCACTTGATAAGATACTCCGAAATTGATCGATTTCGTAGCTGTCGAGTTCTTATTTCTATGACTGCTTCCGGTTCCAATATAATTTTACCTTCCTCATCAAGTTCTGGCAATATTGTTTGAACTGGGAGGTTGTCGCCTATAACCTTCTTTAAACATGAAACATGGAAAACTGGGTGCAATCGAGAAGTTGCAGCAAGCTCCAATTTGTATGCCATAGTACCAATCTTTTGTAACAACTTGTACAGACCATAATACTTTGGTGATAATTTATTATCCTTCTTAGCTTGCTTGAGGGACATTTTCTTATATGGTTGTAGCTGTAGGAATACCCAATCACCTACATCAAAACTTATTTCCCTGTGATGTTGATCTGTCTTTTGTTTCATTCTATTCTGTGCCAACACGAGGTTATCCTTTAAGAGTTGGAGGACTTGTTGTTGATGTTCAATGTGATGTTCCGATGCCTGAACCTTAGAATTTTCTCTTAAATATGATGTGATGGATGGTGGTTGATACCCATAAAGTGCCATAAATGGGGTCATTTTTGTTGTTGTATGGAAGGAAGTGTTATACCACCATTCAGCCAGAGGCAACCATTTGACCCATTATGTCTATTTATTAGATACAAAGAAACGAAGATATCCTTCCAAACATTTGTTTACTATCTCAGTTTGCCCATCAGATTGAGGATGATAAGATGAGCTATGAGCTAACTGAGTACTAAGACAAGAAAATAATTCTGCCCAAAAATTTCCAGTGAAAATGGGACTCTATCACTTACAATAATCGTTGGATTTCCATGTAGCTTTTGAATTGTTTCCATAAATGCCATAGAAATTGTCCTGCCTTTAAATGGATGTGATAATGCACAAAAGTGTGCATACTTGGTAAGTCTGTCAACTACCACCATGATGACACTCTTTCCCTCAGACTTGGGTAAACCTGTGATAAAATCCATTGAAACCTCCTCGCAACGTTGGCTTGGAATGGATAAAGGTTGTAATAGACCTGGTGTCTTAATTGTTTCAACTTTATTTTGTTGGCAAACCAAACATTCCGCCAGAAACTTTTGAATATCTAATTTAAGGCCATCCCAAAAAAATTCCTTCTTAACCCTGAGGTAAGTTTTTAAAAATCCTGAGTGCCCTCCTAAGGGAGAAGTGTGCAATTCCATAAGAACCTTTTGTTTTAGCTGGGAATTCTTACAGAGGTACAAGCGATCTTTGTACCATAACGAATCATTTTTCCAGCTAAACGTATCAAATGTACTAGAATCTTGTTGTAACTTTCGAATAAGTGCCCACGTTTCTTCATCATTCTTCCATTCCTCCCTTGCTTCGTTTATCCAATCTGGTTGGATAATAGAAATGGCACACAACAATGCTTCCACATCCTCATCCTGTCTTGAGAGTGCATCTGCCACCGCATTTTGCTTCCCTTTTTTATAGATGATTTCAAAGTCATAACCTAACATCTTTGTGGCCCACTTTTGTTGCTCTTCGGAGGATAATCTTTGTTTTAAAAAGTATTTAAGAAGGCTATCATGATCCATTTTTACCTTGAAGTGTCTTCCCATTAGGTAGGGTCACCATTTCTTAAGTGCATGTAGTATTGCCAACATTTCCTTCTCATAAATAGCTTTGTGTAAAACTTTCCCTTGATTGGACGACTTTCAAAAGAAATGGGTCTTTCATCTTGCATTAAAACAACACCAATTCCATCTCCTGAAGCATCACATTCCACAATAAAGGTTTTTGTGAAGTCCAGTGTAGCTAAGACCGATGCTTGGCACATTGCCTCTTTAAGATGTTCGAAGGCCTTTGTTGCTTCTGGAGTCCATTAAAATGCATCGTTCTTCAATAATGTTGTTAGAGGTGCTGCTATTCTCCCATAATTCTTAACAAACTTGTGATAATAACTTGTCAACCCGAGAAATCCTCATAGATTCTTTATGGATGTGGGAATTTTCCATTCCTTAATGGTTTTAATTTTGCTAGGGTCTACCTTAACTCCTTCATGAGATACAATATGACCCAGATATTCCACCTCTTGTACTCCAAAGAAACATTTGGATCTTTTTGCGTATAATTGTTTTTCCTCCAATAGTTGTAGCACCCTGTCAACATGTTCAACATGATCCTTCCAAGACTTGCTGTAGATTAGTATATCATCAAAAAATACTAACACAAATTTTCTAAGGAATGGTTTGAAAATGGAATTCATCAAACCTTGAAATGTTGAAGCTGCATTGGTAAGGCCAAAAGGCATGACCAAAAATTCATAATGACCCTCATGAGTTCTAAATGCTGTTTTCGGAATGTCTTTAGTCTTCATTCTGATTTGATGATATCCTGACGAAGATCCAACTTGGTGAAGTAAATTGATCCATGCAATTCATCCAGTAATTCATCAATGACAGGAATGGGAAACTTATCTTTAATAGTGAGCTTGTTGCGCTCCCTATAATTCGGACACATGCGCCATGATCCATCCTTCTTGCGCACCAATACTACTGGAGCAGAGAAAGAACTTTGACTTGGTTGAATTATACCAGCCTCTAGCATTTCTACGACCATACGTTCAATTTCACTCTTTTGGACATAGGGACATCTGTACGGCCTGATGTTTGGAGGAACACTTCCTGGAATCAGATGAATAGCATGATCATGATCATGCATAGGTGGGAGACTTTGGGAGTCTCAAATACCTTGGAATGATTGTCCAAGACTTTTTGGAGATTAGGAGAAATAGATGATTCCAATGTGGAAACATCTAGCGAACATAATTGTGCAATTACACCTCTTTGTTCCTTTCTTAGAACTTTGTCATACCATTAGGGATGATTATCTTTCCTGGTTTCCCTGCAATACCTCTTAATTTAACTTCCTTTCCTTCCGTAGAAAATTTGATGAAAAGTTCTTGAAAATTAAAAGCTATTGTACCCAAGGAT